>JASVER010000001.1:30988052-31036280 GCA_030449065.1 Oceanodroma leucorhoa
CTGAACACCTGCCTGCCCATGGGAAGCAGTGAAGGAATTCCTTGTTTTGCTTTGCTTGCGTGCGCGGCTTTTGCTTTCCCTATTAAACTGTCTTTATCTCAACCCACGAGATTTCTCACTTTTACCCTTCTGATTCTCTCCCCCGTCCCACCCGGGGGAGAGTGAGCGAGCGGCTGTGTGGGGCTTAGTTGCCGGCTGGGCTTAAACCACGACAGGGAGTGAGTGAGTGGCTGGGTGGTGCTGAGTTGCCTACCAGGGTTAAACCACAGCACCCAGGTACACTAATAACTGCTCTTTAATTGAACATTTTTCAAAAGTGTTTCTCAAGCTGGGTATACTAGTTGTACAGAATAGGTTCATCACGGTGAAAGGTGAACATTAGAAAATGAAAGAAGGAGAAGGTGATGACCCGAAGACGGAAAAGGGCAAACAGATATATTTAAAAAAAAAAAAAAGAAAAAGGATAAAAAGAGGAAATATTTCCTGTGGGACAAAAGGTAAATGAAAGTAAGGCATTGAATTGTTAAGCATCAAAATGGATTTGAGAATTTCAACTCAAGGGGAAGAAACTGTAGCTAAAGAAGATGAAGTAGGTCTGATAGCAAGATGAGGATGGAACTCTAAGAGACTTGCTAAAATTGTCGTTGGTGTCTAAGAAAGTTCTGAAAGTATAAAAAAGCCTCAAGCTGTGGATACCATTACCTTCTCATTTTTAAGCCTCCTTACAAATTCACCATTTGAATTCTGGTAAGTAGGCATGCCTTCTTGAACTCATTGTTTTTAGTTAAAGAAGAAAACTGAAAAAACATCTTCAACAATATTTCTTAGAAAAGAATGCCAAATGGTTCATCTCTCTGTGGAAAATACTGTTGTTTTCTACAGATACTGACTTCTGAGAGTTATATCTCCATATGTACCATATATTTGGGGGAGGTTTGATACAGAGCACTCTAGAAATATGGCCTATAGGAATACTGCACAGCTTGCAAATGTCTCAGGAGGAACAAATCTGTCTCAGGAAGGTAAAATCCTTCTAGATTATGTATATACCRCTTTAGTACTTACTCTTCATTTAGTTTAAACATCACAGAATAAAATGGTTTAAGTCAATTGCACTCACACTTTTATGAACAGAATATAAGTTTGCTGTGCGCTCAAGTTTCCCTGCTTGGAGAGATTCAGACGAAAGTGCAAGTCACAGATGCATGGAGGCTGATATGGTGGACTCAGTCCAAGCTCAGGACTCAAGGTAATGTGAAAGTACAGTCTTTGCATTTTCAGGTACTTCATCATTCTTGGAATATTTGCATTTGCATTCTTCTAGGGTGTTTGCTTTCTTTAGGCATTCTTTTGCCTGAACCCAGCTTTGTCACATAACTTTTAGCTCCATACATGAGACTCTGATAGTTGTTTTTTTTCAACAGGAAGTTGTACAGAAGACTTCATATATGCCACCACAAGTAAATGAAAATTCTGATCTCTCCACATTTCACTTTTTTGTATGTTTGCTGTAGTTGGCTGCAGGAGGTGTGGATAGAAACAGAGGAGGAAGTGGGTATGCAAAGGAAAGCCTCAGTAGCACATTTTGCTCACCTTTCTTCCTTCCTTCGTCATGTACTGGCAACTATTATTTTGAAAGCAGAAGGTTTCCATATATTAGATTATTCCTCTGCATCTTGTTTAACTGTGATCACATTTTGTGTGCCAAAAATTGGGTTTTTTCCTTAATCCTTTATTTTTCCCCAGTATTTATTGAAGTGTTTCATGAGCTGGTTTTTTTGGGAAATATTCATTGATATTTTGGGGAAATACTCATTGATAAGAAAATGTCTCATGGTCCCAAGCCTCTATTTCTTAGTATAATGGGAAGATAATCAGTGTACGTTTGTTCTTAACTCGGACACATGCACACCCTTTAAACAAAATTTTTGTTGCATCTAACTTAAATGTTTATTACAGGCGATTTTTACTATTTTTAAATATCTGGGTTAATAAATTACTAATATCTACAGCTTGCCATTTTCAATCTTGATTCCTATGCAAATTTATCATAGATGTTATTCTTAACCATCAAAGAAGCAGTCTTTACCCCCAAATCTATTCCTTCTTCATATTTACAATGTTTATGTTTAATATTGATGCCTGTTCCATACACTGGTCTGCTGTCCAACTTCATTCATTAACAGAAGTGAGAACTGGTGTGATCAGATTAACTGTGTTAATCAAGAAGACTGGAAAAGGAAAACATCATTCCTTTTTTCATAGCAAGAGGAAAACAGGAGCCAAAGAAAAATTAATTCCTGACTAACTCTGGTACAAGTGATTTACACAGTGCAGTTTTAAAAAACAGAAAAATACTGGAACAAATATTCACACTATTTTAAGCATCTAAAATATAACTAGGAAATAAATAATTGCCCATAAATATACTCCAGATCCAACTTACATCAAACCAACTTAGTTTTTCTCTGTGACAGGATTCCAGGTCTCATGGGTAAGGTTGTGAATAATGCTGTAACTTCCAGGATCTGGCTCAAGAAAGAAGAAATGCATCGGTCTTCAGGCTGCTTTACATGGTTCATTGGTCAAATCTGTCCTTAGTATTTCTAGGGACTTGTTAAATGGTGCCAAATCAGAATTTTGCTCACTTCCTGCCTATTCAGTATCTTTAGCTCTATGAAGAAGAGTCCTGACACAATGGTGAAATGTTTGTCACTTCATTAAGGTAATACATTTGTGGACCATGCTCATTCTTACTCTTAACTTTTGTAAAGATTTAGCAAGTCATTCTATTCATGAAGATACAAGGTAATGCCGATTTATGTCTTCCTTACCTGAGTCTAAAATTTCTAATGCCAAAGCAACAACAGAATTTGCCTATTAAAAATTTCAGCTATGATTGTTTAAAAAAAGTATGAGCAATAAAGTGTACTTAATTTTCAGTAGCTGATTTTCAGATACTTCGTCCTCGGCACATCCTGAAAATAAAACAAAAGTTCTACGGCTAACTTAATACTGGTAGAGGAAAACACAGCAAATTATTACTTTCTTCTGAAAACTTCACTCATCTTTCATACCAATTTTTGTAAGTAAGACTTTTATTCACGTGGACACACATCGATAACTCAGTTCTTGACCTTGCTTACTTTTTTGTCTGTAGATTTTTACATGTGCAAGGAGGATGCTAGCAGTTTTATGTGTGTATGTGTATCATTAAAACCCTCTTGTGTGCAGTAAATGCAAATGCACAAGTGACTGAGAAAGCACAACTGCAGAGACCACAAGATGAAGGCCCTTACTAGTCAAAAACCTACTTGCACAGTACGTGAAGTCAGAGTGAAGAATGTTTCCTTTTCTGTTCACTTGAGTTATAAGCAATTGAAAACAGAAGTCTATAAAGGAAAAGATGGCAAACCTGCATTTATTGTATTGGCATTACTAAAACACAGCAAAAGCTAGATGAAATAAAATTTACTAAATTATTCTTGGAAATGAGTGCAAATAGCATTATTTTAAAAAACAAACCAAATAAATAAATAAATAACAGAAACGTGACAGCTTACATTATACTGTGAAATTCAGCATGCTTATTCCACTAACATAATCATTTTTTCATTCAAAGTAATCCCACACTCTACAAAGCCTTTTTAATAATTACTGCTGTTTCAAACTTAATGTCTTTCAGTTTACTTAGCTGGGCCATGCATGACCAGAATGTAATATTATAATTATCATTTGTATTGGATATTTTTTTTTGCATTTCTTAAAAAAAACAGATTAATTATATGTGTACTTCATTTAAGAAACAATTAAAATGTTGGATTTGAAATGGTTTCCATTTTCCAAATAACCATACTGTAATAAATATTCAGAAAGCAGTTTAAAGTATTTTCAGTAGAATAAAGATTTGGACAGTCTTTTTTCTTTTAATTACACACAATGTATTACAAGTTCTATAAGTATTTTTTTCACACACTGTTTATAACTACTGTCCTCTCACCATTAATCCATCTCTAACTTGTATCCCATGAATACCTTCAATGGTATTTATTAGAATACCTTTAGAACTAGAATTAGAATTAAAATTCATTAGAAACAAACTCTGTTTCTTTCATGAACTTATCCCATGACACTGTCAATCCTTCTGGAAACACGGCTGAAAGGAAGCTCATTAGAAGCAAAATTCATTTTGAGGAGGACTTTAATGTTTTGTGGTTTATGACTTTCTGGGATTAAAGTTGATCAGTTTATGGGTTTTCATATGAAAGAAATACTTATTTCCCAGAGAGCAACAGTGCAGTTTTCCGAAGACAACAAGACATCAGATCAAATATTCATATATCTTCCTCTATTAAAAAATGGAATCCATTTTAGACAATTTGAAAATGTTCTTACCATCTTTCATGCCACATACAACTGAACAGTGTGAGATTTCTAAACCCCATAATTTACAAGTTCATTGTTTTAATCTGAATAGCTTTCTGAGATGGTGTTACTGCTTTTGAGTCTCAGGCTTGAGCTCCACTATGCTGTGAGGGTATACCAGGGTGGGTTTGTGCCGGCTTAGGAACTTCTTCACTGTGGGCCCCTACACGGTGCTGTGTCACCCAGAGTAATGAAGGCTTTTGGCTCTGCGAGGGGTATGACGTGAAGACTAGTAACAGTCCAGTATTTTACACCCCTCTACGTGATTTCTGAAACACTTTTAAACCTACAAATATGCACAGCATACTTAGTGTGATACAAAGATTTTTTTAATGAAAAAAAGAAAATGTTTGAAAATTATGTGCAAACCAGCATGTGGTAGCAGAAGTTCCTCATTCAAAAGATCTTTAGACAAAGCAACTGGTACAACGACAAAACTACTTACCCCTCCCAGTCTGGTGTGTATCATTTTGGAGACGCATACCTTGTTCCTTGGAGAAACTCCAAATGAGATTCACACATTGCATTGGAGACCTCTCTCCAGGGGTTTGGTACTCGTCTGTCATTTATTGACTGATAACGGTGTCTTTATGGACTAGGTCATTGGACAAGTTATGAATGCTGTTGTTTTAGTATTTTGAACACTACTGAAATTTGTGAATTTTGAAAAAGACTAGAAATGAGGAACAGGAACAGCCTCTAAACTGATGACATAGATGCTTTCATAAAGTAATAAAACRTCATGTTTCCTTGTTTTCATTCTCTGCTTCTCTCTTCTAATCTTCTCTTTCTACATGAAGTACTTTTGAAAATTCTTTAAATTAACTTTAAAGCTTCTACGATGRTCTACACAGCATTCTTTTTTATAATTTCTTCCCTTTTTAGCAGCTTCCTGAGTTTCTATTGCCGTTTTTCTTTTATACCTTTTAATCTAGATGTCTGTAAGCCTTTACATAGGATTTATCGCTGTACTGGGTTTACACGTCAAGGTGCCGGCAGCAGCGGTGGGTGCTGCAGGGCGGGCCCTGTGCGGGGCGGCCGGGGCTGCCCGGTGCCGGACACAGCCGGTTCCAGCCGGCTCCACGGGCCCCACCGCAGGGCAGGGCAGAGCCCCTCAGCCACGAGCGGGCGCCTCGGGGACAGCCTGGGTAAGGAAGGGCAAAACGCTGCCCGGCAGCCAGGGCTGAGGGAAACCCTGTGAGAAACAGCCCTGYGAGCCCCGAGGGGAGAGCGGGAGGAGGGGAGGAGGGGCTTCGGGCACCCCGGCAGAGGTGCCCCGGCGGCCCCGGCAGAGACCCCGCTGGGGCGGGTGTTTCCCTGCAGCCCGCGGGAAGGCCCCGGGCTGGAGCCGGGGAGCAGCGAGAGGAGGAAGGAGCGGCAGAGAGGAGCTGGTGTGGACTGACCGCAGCCCCCAGTCCCCATCCCCCTGTGCCGCTGGAGGGGAGGAGGTCGAGGAGTCGAGAGTGAAGGGGTGAAGGTGAGCCTGGGACGAAGAAGGTGTGGGGGGAAGGTGTTTTGAGTTTTTTTCTTTTTATTTCTCATCATCCTACTCTATTTTTAATTGGCAATAGATTAATTTTCCCCAAGGTGGGTCTATTTTGCTCATGACGGTAACTGGCAAGTGATCTCCCTGTCTTTAACTCTACCCACGAGCTTTTCCATCTTATTCTCTCCTTCTGTCCAGCTGAGGAGGGGGAATGAGAGTGTGACTGGGTGGGCGTCTGGCAGCTGTCCAGAGTTAATCCACCACAATCACAATGACTCTCCTTTCATATTTGTGATTTATTTGAATCCATGTAAGGAATTGGTAAAATCGACAGCCAATGATGAAAGCCCAACTCAAGCAGGGTCTTGAGCCACTGCTCTCTCTTCCAAAGAGGAAAAAAGGAAGAAATTTTAGAAATTGGATGAAGTCTGCTAAAAACTTCCTGTTCATCTCAGTTATACGATACACAATTAATATGTCATAAGAGGTGGTATGAGGCACTAGATAGATATAGACATAGTAAGTTGTACCCTTTTTCCTTTTTTGTCTCTAGCCTTCCTCTCCTGTACCATCCTCCTTCTCAGAACAATGACCGAGCCTTCTCCAGACTCCTTCCTTCCTCCACAACACAGTACCCATCTCAGGCAGCTTCCAAGCAAACATCTCACTTCTCACATTCCTCAGTCCAGCTTTGCAGGCTCAGATGAGTCAGTGCATTTACTTTTTCAGCAGCTAGGCAATTTGTGATGTGAGAAGAGATAGAGAAGTGTTCTTTGTTAGTTAGAAAGACATTTCTGAGCTTATACTGAAAATGCTTCTGCTTTCACCGCTGAAGAGATTTCTTTAATTTTCAGGAGACGTTCACTTTCTAGGAGTTTCTTTGCAATGGCAGATGTTTTTAGTCTCTTTGTTGGCATTAGTTATCATAGAGTTTTACTTGTTCCTGCACTTAACTTTATTTTGATTTTCTTTCCCTAGAAGACTGCTTTGTAAGTATTCTAAGCCTCTACAGAGAATGTTGCAACTATTTTGCAAATTATGTATTGCGCTACTCTTTCAAGAACCACATGGATTTTTGTTCACCTCGAGGTAGTAACTTACTTAAAACACTGGATTGCTGAACTATATCTGTTTTCTTTGTGTAGTGTTGTAGTTACTAAAGTCAGCTGAGGGACCCAAGACTCTTTAGAATTAGAATCTAAAGAATCTAAAATTAGACTCTCAAGATTTTTTTCTTGAATTTGGATCTAAAATAAAGATTTTTAGATTTACCATTTGGATGTGATTAATTTCTTCTGATAGTCTAAGAGGGGCTCAGGTGTATTATGCTGCAAGGTGTGATTTTCTTAATCCATCCCTTTTCTCTGCCTTTGCCTGGACATGTGTCGAGCAGTAAGAGAGACTGTAAGATAGTATTTTAATTTTATGGGTCGGGTTGTATCTCTGCCCTGAACATTGAAGAAAGTGTATTGTTTGCACCCACAGCAGCTTCCTCATACGGCCTACTTTAATACTTTCAAATGGTGTAAATGTTTATTCAGATTTTACAATTGGGAATATAGCAAACTATTAAATGATATATAGGCATTCAAAAGAGGCAAAGTATTTTTATTCTCTGGAACATAAAATTTATACATATCCTGTATGCAGACATCTATTTTGAACTAGACTTTAAAACAATACTCTAAATGTCAGCAAACAGTGTTTTATTTGGCTATTTTCACACAGACGTAACAGATGACAACAGAAAAAGAAAACGTTCAAGCCATATACAAAAAATACTGATCTACATACACCATAAGTTTAAGAAAAATGTCATACTCAGAGCTAAAACATTCTATTTTTAATTATTTTGATGACTCGGTTATTGATTCCTGATTTTTTTTTGTGTGTGCAGACAACCTTATACACACATCAAAAGAACAATTTGCTATAAGGTGACTTGTCCTTACTGTATACAAACATCCATAAGCAGAACTCTGCAGAAAAGATGAACTAGTTTAAAGCTTGTATCTCACTTCTTTTTTTATTTAAAAAATAAACACAAAACAAACAACTATTTGAAGCTACTTAGATGAAAACTGATATTCTGTTAGCCTACTCAAATGCACAGTCACAGAATAATAAGTAATTTGAAATTGTAAAAAGGTGGTACATGGTTAACTTTGGTGCTTTTAGATAATTAGCTAATGGTTTTTAGCTGTAAGTATTGTACATTTTCCTAGTGATGACACACTAATTAAGATGAAATGGTAGAATTTGCTGATAGTGATTAAATAATGTAAATTATCAAATTGTTCTTGACAAAATGTTGGTAGGTATAATGAAGAAACACATTATGTGATATTTTTTATTTTACGTTTGTTGTTCTGATTGGTTTAACAGTGCATCAAGACATCTTCTTACTGACTTTAGGCACAAAAATCTATTTCAGGGCCAAAAGTGTGTTTGTTATTTGAGTTTAAAATGCATTAATTTGCAAGTCAGAAAAATAAAGCAGATGTAAAACTGGAGCAAACTTTTTAATAAAAACAAAAATTCACATGTACCTTTTTAAAGTTATTAATGACATAGATAATTTATTGTAAAAAGAATTTCACACTATATATATTTGTACATTGAACTGTAAAAAAAAAAAAGGCAATAAATTCAGCCCAAATGTATTACATTTTAATAGATTCAGAATATGGAAATATGAATCTCTCAAAAGTTATTGCAGCCTTCTCAGTGGTGCTTAGTCAGGAACAATATTTATTTGGTCCTAAGATGGGACAGTTTTATATCAAATAATGCTGCAAGACATTATTATTATTACTAATGTAATTTGGAACATCTGATATAAATCATCTGAGTTTCCCTGGTGTATAAATGCAAAACACTTAATTCCTCTGAGTAGTAAATGATAATACATCCCTCCTATTTGGAGATTTGGAGATGAGCAGATCATGTTCAGGAAAAAACAAAGTGAGACTTATATTTTCATGTTCAATATAGAATAAAAATGCAATTTTTTTTTTTTTTTTTTTTTTAATTTACAAAAGGTTTTGTAAAACTCCTTTTATCTGCTGCATGTTAGTATCTGGAAGTATGTGTGAAAATTCACCCTTTTTTGCTGAATTTGATACAAACACTGGTAAGAAACTGAATCCCACTGGAATGATTCAAGATGTTGTTCTATTGTATCTTCTTTGTCCATAGTCCTGCCAGCTCCCCTCCCCTATTTATTTTCACTATTGTGTTCATGATCCTCATTTCTAACTAGCTGTTTTCTGGCATCTTTTGTGGTAGCCACAGCTGGATTGGTACACAGTCAAGAGAGACAGTGTTGGACAAAGATGCCTTACCCACTTGATACACTGATGCAGTAAAGCAGCAAGGTGTCACTTGAACACAATCAGTGAAAAAAAGACCAGAAATCTGGCCTGTCCTGAGTACATCAGATATCTGGTAATTGATTGCCAAATCCAGTGTCTCCTGAGGAAATAGGAAATGTGAAAGAGAGTATAATTTGGTAAGTGTCCTATGAAGATAAATCTCATATATTCATTGTTGTTCTACTGTAATTATACAACAATGGGATCAGTGAAATTTTGCTTCTAGTCAAAACATTTTAAAACATGGTGGTTTTGCCTTTACAACACAGTGAAATGCCTTATCCAGCTTAAGCTGCCCTTGTGAATTCAGTTACAGAGTCATAGAATTATACATTTGAATAAATTGATCTGAATATAAAATACTCTGCATTACAGCATCCAACATCACTGCAAAAACACAGCACATATCTTTCTATAAAAGTTATAGATTCTTGTTTTTCTTGTCTTTATTTTTTCAATCAGCTGAATGTATCCTGTCTGTGTTTTTTTAAGAAATATTTAACAGTTCAATGAACAAGCCAAGTGGGGCTGTATACTAAAAATCTAAGTTTAATCTTGGGAGTTTAGCAGAAACAGCATCTTTACAGAAAATGCAAAACAGGCAGAGAACTGTCAAGCCCAGGAGCCTTTTTTGAGCTTTAAGGTATTTAATAGCAGCTCTTGTTTCCTTAGTGGGTACTGGGAGATCTAACTGTTTGCTTTTCTCATGATCTAGTGCCAATTTAGGGAATGCCTCTGGGTGAACTCCATTTCAGACTATAACAAAATGAAAACTTCTATTTCAGAGTAATTGTCTTTTTTTAAAACCTCATTCTCTCTTTCCCTTCAGAATTCATCATGGTCATGTCATTTTTACTTTTCTTGGCATTTGAACAGTTCCTAACTAATAAATGTCTGGATATATACACCCTTTTCAATAATCTGTAACATTTAAAGCAAAAACAAACTAATCATCCTCATTTATGTTCAGCATTTTCTATGCATATTTGGGGCAGAACTCTTTGTTTAGGTCATGTTGATACTTGAACTGTTTTTGCAGCTCAGCAAATCCAAGTCAAGGATTCAGAGCAAACTCTAACTTTTKATGATATGAAAAGGGACTCTGACATGGTGAGCTGGCCTGATTTGATGGAAAACCCTATGTTTTCTGATGCAAAAGTGAAGAAACAGCCAGCTGTTCTGATGGCTTCATAAAAACAAAAATATACAGTGCATGACAGTGTAGAGATTGTCAGAATCACTTCTGGTCTCTTCTCTCCAATACTGCAAAGGCTTATTCTAGCTTCATGATTTACCTGAAGATCGTGGCTAAGAAGGTTTGCAATCTTAAAATGGGCTTCGAAGTCACTGTGGGAGAGTTGTTTTGCTCCTCCAGGCTGTGTTGGTTTGAAATTACAAAACAGGTCAGAGAGGAACTTCGGTCTGCAAATGAATGCACACCAGAGCAAAATCTTCTGCTACCGAAAGATCAAACTGCTGGCTCTGCAACCAGATTAGGAGTAATCACCAATTTAAATGTTGTGAATGGTCATGCCAACATTTAAGGAGAGGCAGCTTTTTTATCCAGAAAGTTAGGTATTCAGCATGAAATTGAGTTGTCGTCCTTCCCTCATTCTAATAGTGAACTCCATTACTACCCTTCCCACATTTCTGTGCAGACTTAGGTGCAATATCAGAACTTTAGTAATCTTAATGTAAAGGGTATTTCTAATTTCAGGGATTATCATAGTGCTTAAAGAAATGTTAACTGCTCTGGCAAATTTGACTGTGGGAGTCCTACTTATCTCATGATCTACAATCTGGAAAAAGAAAGCAGGATTTCTCAACAATGTGTCTTAAAGATGCCCAAAAGTAACACTTGACTGAGTGCCACTTCCTGGCAAATTATTCTATATTCTTCTGTATGCCTATTTAAAGAGTCAGCTTTAGTTATGACTCCTGCAGTCAGATTGGCCAAAGCAGTTAACATTGCTTTAAGCACTATGATAATCCCTGAAAATGATGAAAACTCTTTAGAGTATGTGCTTTAGAGTTATAGTAAATCAGGACTTAGGCTGGTGTACCTCCAGCAGTAGTTCACTAATGTGAAATGACTATAGGGCACTCTGAGAGGGACTTCATATTTCACATATCTGCCAGATGTTGGTCACGGGAAGCTACTGCAGGGTGGAAAGTTCCTTCTGAGGAAGGGGAGGCGTGTTCCTCCATTGGTCCACTGGAACAGGAGCACTCTGCTTATGCCTGGGCCCAAGCTAAGGAGTAGTGCTTTCACTCTCAAAAACCCCATAATGAGTGGTGTCACTCAAGGGTCTATACTGGGTTCAATACTATTTAATATCTTCATCAATGACATAGTGGGATTGGCCTGAGGTGACAGGACAAGGGGCAATGGTTTTAAATGGAAAGAGGGTAGATTTAGATTAGATGTACGGAAAAAATATTTTACGATGAGGGTAGTGGGACACTGGAATGGGTTGCCCAGAGAAGTTGTGGATGCCCCATCATTGGAAGTGTTCAAGGTCATATTGGATGGGGCTTTGAGCAACCTGATCTAGCAAAAGATGTCCCTGTCCATGGCATGGGGAGTTGACTAAATGATCTTTAAAGGTCCCTTCCAACCCAAGCCATTCTATGATTGTATGATTCTATGAAAACACCATGTGCATTCAGCGCCTGTACCCAGTCCAACCACAGTGACAGTAATTGAAACAACTATTTCATGTTTTCGCTCCTCCGCACTTCCGCATGTAACCGTGCTAAACTCCAGTGCATTTCTTTGATGGCTTGTCATTCATCTCATACTTCCTCCCATAAAGTATCTTATGTTAGTAGCTGGAGTTGTTAAATTTAAGAACTGATTCTAATACAATATTTGTGGGGGGGGGTGGGGGGGGGGTGGGTAAGGGCAGTGGATAGGAATCAGCCTGGTGTTAGATGTTGTCTTCTAAGCTGAGTTAAAACCTGGTCATTAAAACCTCTCTTGAGTAAAATTACAACCCTTTATGTTTTTGCTGAACCCTGTTGAGAAAATCGTGCTTGACACCTATTTCTCAAGGGGTTTTAATTTATTTAGAAAGAAAATTAGTCTCCTGGAAAAAGGCAACAGAGCATTTCATGAATTTAAAAACAATCAAATGGGTTTGACCTCTTAATGGGTGGGTTTATTTCTTTTGCGTCCCATGAAGCTCATTTAAATTTAGTGGCAAGTCTGAGAGTGCTATGAAATAATAAAGTAGATTTCGTAATGCATCTTGTTTCTCTACTTCTAGATTATGAAGAAATATATGCATTTATGCATAGAAGTATGTGCTGAAGCAGACTACCACTGACAGATAGTCTTAATATTAATAGATTTAAATATGACTAAAATTATCTTTCATAATACCTAAGTAGGAGTTGTTCATTATGAGGTGAAATTCTGTAAAGCTCTGTTGATTCCTTACAGCTACTTCATAAGTGTAACTGAGAGCATTTGTCATGTTCATCTCTTTCTGGACATTCTTGGCTTCCCTTCCTGCCATTTCTCATGCTTCTCAATGGTAAGTAAAGCAGTTAGTCATCTATTTGAAATCTGGCTTTGTGGTGGAAGTTGAGATTCCCCATTTTTACACATCCTTGATATTAGGTGATTCTTGGTATTAAGTTTACTTACAGGTTTCATGCTTGGATACAAAATATTACTTTGTTGGGGGTTGTTCTTTGCTAGTAAGTCATCCATGCACATCTAGGCACTTGTACAACTTCCAGTGAATAAGAGATCTGTGCATGCATAAGCATACTTGTGCTAGCCTTTCACCCTCTACATGTTTATAGCAAATAATGAAGTAACTGCAGCCATAATATATAGCTACCTTTAAAGACACAATTAACATTTTCTGTATAAATTGTATTAACTTTTTGTGTGTGTTTTATGGAAAGAGCACAATAATGCAATTTATTATCCCCTTTACACTTCTTAAGAAACAATGTCTAAAACTACATTGTAAACTCAAAATACCAGCATTTTAGGTTAATAAAGAGCACACAATCAATTACTTTTCTATTGTTATCTTCAGATTACTTTGCTATATATACTTAACTATGATTTAATTATTGATTTCTCCCAGTTTTTAGATTGTATTATTTTTAAGTCCTATGTTTATTCTATTAACTTATAATATACAACCTGTACACTAAAGCAGTTATGTTTTCTTTATGCTTTTTCATAATTTGCTTAGAATAATTTAATGATGTCTTATGATGAGATAATTTTTAAASGATATTCGAGTACTTTAAAGAATGGCATAATTATGCTTTTATTTACACTTCCATGAAATTCAATGAGATTAGTAAAATTTATATMTTGTAGAAAAAGAGGTAGAAAAAAATGCTACTGAGCTGATACATTACAAATGATTAGATTATATTTAAGAAATTTAATATATCACTTCAGTTCAGATTTAATATATCACTTCAGACCAGTTCAGATGAGCCTGCATTCACTCATAAAATTGCAATTTGGGAATAAAATTCCAGGAGGTAGGCACCCATATCACACTGTATACTAAGAAGATATACTGTAACAGGCTATATTATACACTTAGACTGCTTTGAAAATTAAAACTAAAATAACTATTTCAGTCAAATATTTAAGAAAATAATTAGGAAAATTGTTCACTAACCTGAGAAAATCTCTTTATAAAATTCTTCGGCATACCTTTCTATATCTGTTATAAGTAATCGACAAATAATATTAGAAATATCCATTATCTTGAGAGACATATGTTGTCATCATTCACAAAGTGAAAAAATGAAGCTATATTAAGAAACTAAGCAAGAAAACTTGGTGAATTCAAGTACAAATATTGTTTGGTATAGTTAGAAATTTTATAATTCCTAGCATACTTTCTACAACAAACTGAATATATATTTATAACTGATCTCATACCTGTCATTATTACCTTGCTGTCACATTCAGTACTGTCATTTAAAAAAAACTAGGATGAGGGATGAATTGGGAGAAATTTTTTCTCTAATGATGTACTCAAAATTACCTAGAAAGCAAACACAGAAATAAAGACATTATTCTATAACATTAACCTAAAACTATTAACATGTAACCTTTTGGGTCATATTTCGCAGTGGTTATTTATGCCACATATGTAGATACTACAAATGGGAAGAGGGAAAGAGGTTGATGGCAACAAAATAATTAGGATTTGAAACTGCTGAAGAAATAAGAAGAGGAAGAGAGGGACTCCAGAAAAAAAAGCAATAGTTGGCAGAATTAAAAAGAAAGATAGAATGCTTTTGATCCGTTTAGGTCCATTTCTAGGTAGAAGTTAAAGATGTAATACAAATGCTGTGCTAAAATGCCTTTCTGGATATTTTTGTAGTGTTTTTGTTTAAGTCCAGCTTTTGAAGGAAGCAGAGCAGGGAATAGACTCTGGATTTTAAAACTTTGAGCAGTGTCAAAACAAGATTACCGATACATAACTCTTTTTAAGGAACTAAAATTCTATGTTAGATTGAAGACACTTTAAAAAACTAATTGTTAAATAGTTAAATTATAACGTACAGTTTCAGCTTTAGAAATTTTTTTYTCCTTGTAAAATACAGCTTTGAAATTCTTGATTAGTTCCCTGTCACAGCAAGGAAAGCTGGGTATACTTACAAAATGCTGTAAAAGTTTTTGTATCCCTAAAAAACAAACATAAGAATCATGATGCCTCATCTGTGGAACTTATTTTTCTGTGTCACAGCAATTCACAGACAAATAGGAAAAGATGAAACATGGAGGCAATGTGCTTTCTTCATCGTTGGCAACAGTGTAACTGTTACAAGCCTACGCATGTTCACAGCTCAACTGGAATTTTGAAATACTGGAGATAGCTCAGAAGTCCACAAGAATCATTAAAGTTTCGGGAAACTTCTCTGTAGCAAATACCTCAGGGAGTTCAATCTTCTTAATTTATTAAAGAAAAAGTTGATAGGATTGTGAGTATCTCTGTAATAAAATGCTTCTCAAATCTAGCAGGCAGCGTCATATAAGAAGATATGGAAGCTAGAACTAGACCAAATCAGACTGCAAATAATGACAAATTTTTAGGAGTATGAATCATTGGAACCTCTTGTCAAACTGTGTTAGATCATTCATCAGTGAACACTCTAAAATCAGGATTATTTGAGTTTTATTTTATCTTAAAAACTGATAGTCCAGTTTGGTTGTAGAAGTTTTATGACACTAAGTATTATAAATCAGCTTACAACAATGGATTTCATAATCTATGTATCTACTTCCATTCCCAAGACAGCAAGAAGTTAACAGCAAGTATGAAATAGACATGCATCTATTTCAACAGCAAATGTTGGCAGAGTATCGAAGTAGTTCACTAAGGATCAGAGTAAGATAAAAGCAGCTGTACAGATTTTTGAATGGAAAGAGTAAGATACAAAAATCTGTAGAGATTTTCTGATGCTTGAACCTGTCTATTCCCATATCTTGCACTGCCTGTGACAAAGTTATTTTTAAAATTTTGAGAAAAAGCAACTAGCAAACCTTTTAACAGTCATTGTTCATATTTTTATCACTGCACCGATAGAAAAAGTGATAGCAAAAGAAACTGATGAAAAGTGGTTTGTCTTAATTTACCAACATCAACATCTTGTTGGCGTACGTTATGTATATTTTTGCTGTTGTTGTTTTTGTAACAACAGCATCGTTGCAATTCATGGGAAAGTTATAAAAATATTTGAATAAAAAATAATTTCCTGAGTAGTCTTTAAAGCTGTTTTGGTAGAATTTAAACCATTTCCTTTGTCTTTTTCTCCCAATTCCAAAATCGAAATGTAGCATCTCATTCAGATGAAACACTGATGTCTGTATTTCAAAGCATTTTCAAGGCAAAGAACTAGCATGATTCTAGTAAAAAGCAAGATTTTAGGCAAAATACCTATAGGGAGTAAAAAATGAATCCTCTACATGGATTTTCATAACAAGCATTTATAACAAATTGTTCAGCTTCAAGCCAAGCTCTGTTAATTGTTTTTCCTTAGTATCCTGAGATCACAATTTTTAACTCTCTCTCTGAGATCTGGAGACCAAACATTTGTCAGCTGCCCGATTTGTTGTGAAAATGTTATCTCTCAAGTGAAATTTTAATGTTTCAAAATGCCTCTTTCATATTAGACTTGTTTTGCCAGTGTTATAAAATTTGTATTCCTATGAGAGGACACAAAAGAATCTCAGTGCTTAAATATGTTTTGCAATTGAAGGAGGARAGAATCTGAGAAGCAGATTTCTGTCTGAAAGTGCAAAGCAGCTGATCATTAGATTATTTTTTTTCTGTGGAAAGAAAAAAAGCCTCTCTTTTGGCTGATGATATTTCGTTTGACAATTAAGTTTACCATAATAATTCTCACTGTTACATTACTAGAGCTAGAAATGGTTAGTACTTCCTAATATCACCATATTGTATGTTCAGATACACAGAATTTAGAACAATATTGGGAATAACAATGGCAATAGTTAATGTCTTCAGAAATAATTCATTTTTTATGTTGATCATGACAAGATGATTTATGTCGAGCTCAGTAGTGGCCAGAAAGCTTTTGTCAGAATTAAAGTTTTTGAATTCCTAATTCTTAGTGGATATATAACCACACAGAAACCTCGTCAGAGGGGCATCTTTGTGGAATAAACACAGCACAAGCTACCATATAGAGCAAGAAAACAAAGCTGTTTCTGTTGCTTAGAGCTTTTATCTAGCACTTCTAGGAGTTTCAGATCTGTACTCTGGCAAATCTCTTGATACGATTTTGGGCAAATTGCCTAGGTCTAGACTCAGGTTCTCAAAGAAGGTCTCAGGCATATATCAGTGCATAAATTCAAACTATAATTTCAAATAACCTAATATCAGGCACTGATATTAATGTTGCCTTGGAACCCACTTCTGCTTTTGAGCATGCAGAGAAGTCCTTCAGTCTTGATAACTCTGGCACATGGCTGACACCTTGTCATGGCCAGCAAGAGATGTTCTTCTCCTGCAGGGCTCAGTCCACAGGCATTCTTACACCATTCCTTTGGCTGAGCGATAACACTGACCAAAAACCTCTAAACCAAAGTATCCAACTCACTACTACTGCCCTCCTACTTTCTTGCCCAACCTTTAGTTCTTTTCTGCAGAGTTGAACAGCTTTAATGGGAAGGAACTAGCAGAGCCTTATTTCTCCCTTTATAATGGCTCATATTCTGGTAATTACAGCAGTCCTCTGAGAAGTACATCTGTAGTCCATCCGGTAGGATCCCTGACCCTCAGTCTTCCACGTGTCACCTGCCCACCTAACCATTATGTGGATTTATTAGCATGTGCTGTATCTATCTCCTCTTTTAGGATTTCTTTCCTCAACACTGACTTTTAGCTAACCCTAAACTGCTCTCTTCTTACCAGGTGCAATCTAAAATGATCAGCCAGCTATGTAACATGCAACTCTTCCCAACTATCTGATGGTGAACATAGGTGCCAGACATAGCGTTTTGGGCTCCATTCTTCGTGCCTGGTTAAAGCACCCAAGTAGGTGATGTAGTTTTCAGTGAACCGTAATCTAAGTTCCTTTTTTTAACTTGTCTGAGCCTTGCTTCTCTTTCTCCAAATCTGAGGTAGTAAGACAGCATGAATTTGTGAGGATAAATATATGTAAGAGTTTTCAGTATTCAAACCTCATGAGACTGGGTACAGAGGACAATATAGCCTGGAATGAGCAGAAAAATGAGCAAGTTAGTTATGCTTTTACCTCAAATCATAGTCATAGTTGAGGTATCAAAGTGACCAATTGTTTTTGCTAGGATGAAGGATAATTTTTAGATCTAATCAATATTCAGTATTTTTCACAAAATACAATAAAAAGTCTTAGCAAGCAAATCTCTAATTAAAATATATATACAGAAAAAAAAGGCTGAACATTGTATTTACTGTTCATAGGTACAGTTTCTTAAAAGAAGCAAAAAAGATTGTCTGGAGATTGCATTTGCTTTTGATATGTGGAGCTCCTTAAAAGAAGCAAATAATTATTATAAGAATAAGAAAAACATAGACTCAGTACTTGAAATATTGAGTAATTATTGCTTACCATTTGAATTAGGACAATTTATTAATTTGTCTATTTTTATAATGAGAATAAGCCTTTTAAGATTTTTCTGCTTTATTTTAAAGTTAATTTTACCTGTTTATAGAAGGGTTATAGGGACATTTAGTTAAAAGTTGTCCAAGTAAAATCATATGGATACGTGTATTTTACCTGCACTGAACTATCTACTTGCTTGCTGCATAAATTACCTCCTCTTTTTTGGTTTCTTTTTGCATTTTGGCTTACGTTTTGAAAGTGCCATATACCTTCAGTGAATCATTCTCACTTTCCTTATTATTGTCACGCTGAAATGATTTATAGGCTGTGGTCATGAACCCTTGAGACTTTTCATTTCATGTCTGTATTGTGAAAATTTATCTTCCTTCAGTCATTTCTAGAACCCTTGATTCATTTTGGTTGAGTGTTATTCTTACTCATTCAGTTTTTACATTTTCTTCCTAAGCGTACCATATGACCCTGTCTATCTGGCAATATTTATCTGATTTTAAACGACTAAAATTCATGTTCTTCCACAAATCTGTTGTTTGGTTTGTCCATTCCTAAACTAAAGGTTTAAAGAGCAAAGCATGTAGTACATTTCTGAACCACTTCTTCCAAAAAAGCAGATTTAAGTGCTTGACAAATGATAAAAAGTGGAGTAGCATTTCCTGATTGCAGTTGGTCTCCACAATATCCCATTACTACCACTGTATGCTGTGAAGAGTTTTTCTGACATGGCATTGTGAATGCTATAATAAAATGAAATTGCACAAACAGTTTTCTGTGATACAACTGTGTGCCATGTCTGTCTAAGGCAAAAAGGAGTTTTCTGCACCAGTATTGTTTATTAGGAGAGACCAGTACAACAGAGCAGTTCAATAAACAGGATATCACTCTTTCCTGTCAAACCAAAATTGTGTCAGGGAGCAAGAAAGTAACTGTGGAGTTGCCTTAAATAAAATGCTTCATTTTATGCTGATTTGGTGTCTTTAAATGCTTTGCCACCTTTTAAGAGCATATGTACCCTTTTAAGTTTTTGATATCTGTACGCACAATACATGGCCCTAATTGCTATGTCTTAAAGCAAAAAAAAGCAAGTTAGAAATTATGACCTCAGTAGGCTGGAAGAAGTGCATTGTTGGGGACAATGGATGACTAAAAGAAGTTTTCTAAAAAAACAGAAGCAGCAAGAGGGAGTTGAAAGAGAAAGTAAAGAAAGATCAAGAAAAGAGAAAGAAAAGGGAATTCTATGTTATGTTTAGAATAAAAGCTACCTCACAGATGCATAGGCTGGCACTCTGTGCCTATTTACAGCCCTTCCCACCTCCTGTGGTCGCGCTTGGGACCTGCCTGTGGTGGACTTGTGTGCAGGGGCTCCAGCTGACCACGCTGCAAGCAGCTGCCTGGCACCCTGCGCAATTGCAACAGCAGCCCCTGGGTTCTCCTGGGAAGGCTCCTAGGAGGAAATGATTTGATATAGAGGTGAAGAGTAGTTAGTAAAACTGGCCAGCTCAAACTCTAAAAGCAGAACTGTGGTACCAGCATAAAATTCAGCACCACTTCCATTTGTTTACTTAGTTAATTCACTTATTGACATGTTTTGGCTGGTTCAGCTTACTTGGGAGTGGTTCACAGCACAACTATTCAACCTCCAAGAGCCTATGACACCAGCTAGGTAGTTCATCCCCCAAGTAATGCACCACCAAGCTCCTCTTCAAGCCCATGAGAAGGCTTGCAGGAGACCTCTGTCATATTGCTAGTGCAGGCTTTGTCCTGGACTGCCCTGTACTCACTGTCCAATATTTTAATAAATTAGGCGTCATGATAGAGAAGGATTTCCCATTTTGCACAATATTGCTGCAGTTATGATCAAAGAAATATTCTGGGTTCAAATCCTTTATGTGTTTGCTGGTGCATTGCTTTCCCTTGACTCTGGACACCAGGCCAGCTTTAGGAGGCAGTGCAGGGCTCATTATTTGCTGACCTTTCGGGGGAGAGGGACATGAAGAGATTTTTGTCCATGGGAAGACTGAGTGTATTTTTCCATCTGTCAGTTTTCTGCCTGGTTAATTTTGGCTATGTGGATGAAGCTAGGCCGGTGGAATCACTGGTATTTGTGGTTTTTTTGTTTTTCTTTTTTTTTCTGTAGTTGTCAAAATCAAACAGAGCAATGGGTAGGTGTTATTTCCTTCTCTATGTAAATAAAAAAAAAATCAGTTCATGGTACTACTCACTGCATGCGTTGTAATAATAAGCACCATCTAATGCTTTATTTGATTCACAGGGTGTACCTGTTGGTAACAGCTATACAAAGTAATTATTCTTAGAGAGTCACTTCACAAAATAGGTCTTCTCAGAGTCTAAAAACAACCGTACCACAATTTAAAAAGTATTTCTCCAGTTTTTTTATGTTGAATTTTAACCTCAGATGACATCCAATATTAATCTTCTACTTTTTGAATGAAAATGTTTAGTTTTAATTTTTTTTTTTAAATCGGAAACATGCATAAGTATGGTGTATGTGAGAGTTTCGTACTCTTCTCAGTATCTATGAGACTTAATTCCAAATCAGCCAAAGGTAGTCTATGACTGGATGAAATGTGACTTCAACAGCTTGTAAGATCCTTGCCTGAAATAAAGGGTTAGAAAAGGAGCTTCGTGGCTGATACTAATCCCAAATATTAAACATTTTCTCAGCTCAGTGGAGATGTTTCAAATACCATAAATTTGAAATACAAGACATCTGAATTGAAATCATGGGGACTACTTCTAAACTAAGAACTAACTTCTTTAAAAATGCATCTTTATATTTTCTTAATTAATATTTAAGCCTATAAAGGGACACTACAGTCACATTTTCATGTTTTTGTTTAAAACCAGGAGAATTAGAAATACACTTTACTAAAAAAACCCAACAAAATAACACCAAAAGAAAACAGAAAAAAACCCCAAATAAAGTAAACATCACATGTAACCACTGCACTTTAAGAACTGGGGCTTGAAACCCCCGTAACTAAACAATCATTTAGCTTGCTATATAATTACAATAGGGGACAACTCTATATGGAATCCTTAGTGCTGTATTTTTTTTATTCTACAGATATTTATCTTCTATGCTGTAAAATGCATCTCTCTTTTTTATTATACTCTCCATCCAATTGCTGTAAGATTAATGCAGTTCCCATACTGGGGATATTTTGTACCATCCTAATGAACTTGATGGATCCTGAAGTAGAGACATTCTTTGAAACTAATGCATCAGAGCACAGATGGGCAAAAAGAGAAAAATACCTAAAGAAGAACCTGATCCAAGATCTACAGAACTGTGTCCTAGTTCTGACAGTGTCAGTTTGTAATGGGTTAAGAATGTGATACAAACACAAGGCAAGTACAAAGCTTCCCCCAGTGTGTACACAGAACTTCTGGTATTGCTCTATATTTGCACTTACTATGAATAAGCTTCCGTACTTTTTGTGGTTATTCATAGCAGTGCGTTCAATCAGTGCATAAGGATAGGCAGGAAAGTGTTCAGTGATGTTTGCCTACATCTATACTTTTGTGAGGATTATGGTAATTTGCATATTCATGTGTAATTAATCTTAACTTGTTGAAATCTGTCCCCATGGACCATATCTATGAACTCCTGACATTAGCCAGTTGGCCTATTGCTGAAAGCAATGCCACACCGAGTGCTGCTTCTGAAACATAAGTCTGTGCTCTTCATTAATGTCATCCATTCTTTCGGATTTGCACAGATGTGTATAATGATGTGTTTTTACTTACAACACATCTGCCGTTTTGCTGGAAGTGCATCTGTTCTTTATATTTTCCCCTAGGTCTTGTTTTGCGTTTTGGTTTGCAGCTGACCAGATTTTGTACCTCAGTGTTTTCTGCATTTTAAGGTTGCCTGCTTCATACATTGCTTCCCTAAAAATGCAGATACTAGCTTGGCTTATGCTATTTATATATTCTTCTAACAGTTAGTGTCCAGATTTATTAGCTTTCATGGACTTTTCATGAACTGATCTTAAACAATACTTTGAATTTTTTAATCTGTGTCCTGTGTCCCAAAAGGGTTTGACATTGTACTGAGTTTATCTGGGATGGAGTTAATTTTCTTCATAGCAGCCCATATGGTTCTGTGTTTTAGATTTGTGACCAAAACAGAGGTTTGGCTATTGTTGAGCAGTGCTTGCACAGCATCAAGGCCTTCTCTGCTTCCCACTCTACCCCCCCCAAGGAGTAAGCTGAGGGTGGACAAAAGGTTGGGAAGGGGACACAGCTGGGACAGCTGACCCAAATTGACCAAAGAGATATTCCATACATCATGTTCAGCAATAAACCTTGGGGAGAGTTTTTCCAAGGCAGCCATTGCTCAGAGACTGGCTGGGCATAGTGGTGAGTTTGCTTATGGTGAGTTATTGCTTTGGCTTCACTTGTTTGTTTTTTTCTTTTCTTTTTTTTCCCTTCAGTTATTAAACTGTGTTTATAAACTGTGAGAAAACCCATGAGTTTTCTCACTTTTGCCCTTTTGATTCTCTCTTCCGCCCCACTGAGGGGAAGTGTGAACAAGCTCCCTATGGGAGTTAATCTATGACCTGTGAGGACGTCACTGACCATCTGTATTTTTCCAGTGCATTTTTCCACTCTTTGATGTCTTTTCAAGGACCTTGTTGAAAGTAAGAGAGACATCAAACCTCTTCTATTCTTTAAATGCTTAAAACTTTAACACCAGTAAAATACTGTCTAGAAGAGCATTGAGTGCAGAGATATCTTTATATGTCACGTATTTTTGTCCATCACACCTGTGAAAGCAATTAAGCAAACTTTTCGTGAAGGCTAAACCCTTGGTCCTAACTCTTTCATGATCTGTACTTTATCTGATATCTTTCTTGGATGTAATGTCTGTATGTTTACAAGTCTTTTCTCGCTGGAGAAGAGAAGGCTTGGAGGAACATCATTACAGTATTCCAGTACTTAAAAGGTGACTACAAAAAGGTCGGAGGCTCTGTCTTCACAAGGAGTCACATAGAGAAAACAAGGAGCAACAGGTACAAGTTGCACTGGGAGAAGTTTTATCTTGACATAAGAAAGAATTTTTTTACAGTAAGAACAATTATTCACTGGAACAACCTGCCCAGGGATGTGGCAGAGTCTCCATCGCTGGAGGGTTTCAGGATGCCATTGGTCAGGGTGCTAGATAATCTCATCTAGGCTCCCTTTCCCACAAAAGGTTGGACCAGATGATCTTTCATGGTCCTGGCTGTTCTATGATTCTATGATTCTAAATATGCTCTCCAGATGAAACATACTCATTCTGTGATGCAGAAACAAGACACTAAAACCTGTAGTTAATTTTTCAACTATTTAGAACTAATAAACCCAGAAATTTGTCATACATTTAAAATATTGTTTGAAGATAAGATCATCATTCATTTAACAGCCAGTGTTTCACAATGTCTTTTCTGAATTACTCTCCTGAATAGTCATGTCCTTAAATTCATTTCACTGTCAAGTAGAGGCATATTCTTGTTTCTCTCCTTGGGTAAAATTCTGCCAGGTACTGAGTATCCTTAGATGGTGCCTAGAATTGTCAGTTCTTATCAAGGAGGTTGAGGGTGCTCTTTGTTTCACAGAATTGGGCATTATCTGAATTAGTAGTATTCCTTCTTAGTTGTCACTCTCTTTCCTCAAAATACTTATTTTCTTTTATGGAATCAGATTAAGGCATAGCAGTCAATCGCACAAGCCATACAAACTGAAAATTGTATTCAGTAGCAGAGTTAGAGATTTACAAGGGCATTGTTTCTTCTTACAACTACTATGGGTCAGCATTTCACAATAACTGCATAATAAAATTTTACCTGACGAACCTTAACTTGATTTTTTTTTTATCAGTACAAGTTTATGATGAATATAAATAATTTTAAAGTTATTCATAGAAAAATTCTCAGTTGCTGTGTAACAGACATTTTCTTAATCTCAGATCATTTAGGCTGCTCACGGTTGTCCTGGTTTCAGCTGGGATAGAGTTACATTTCTTCCTAGTGTTATGTTTTGGATTTAGTATGAGAAGAATGTTGATAACACACTAATGTTTTTAGTTGTTGCTAGGTAATCTACTAGTCAAGGACTTTTCCACTTCCCATGCTCTACCAGGTGCACAAGAGGCTAGGAGGGAGCATAGCCGGGACAGCCAGCCCAGCTGGCCAATGGGGTACTCCATACCATGTGATGTCATGCTCAGTATATGAATGGGAGGTGGGGTCCAGGCAGCAGTGATCACTTTGGACATTGCTCGGCAGGTGGTGAGCCATTGCATTGTGCATCACTCATTTTGTATATTGCATCATTATTATATTATTACCATTGTTATTATTATTATTCCTTCCTTTTCTGTTCTATTAAACTGTCTTTATCTCAATCCGCGAATTTTTTTTCCCCGATTCTCTCCCCGTCCCACTGGGGGAGGGGAGTGAGCGAGCAGCTGGGTGGCGTTTGGCTGCCTGCCGGGTTAAACCACTACACGGTTGACATAGAAATATAGAAGTTTAGTACTTTGGACACTTTAGTACACAATAGTACTTTTCTATGCCAGGTGCATAAAAATAATATGTTGCTCCATTATTTTAGGGAAAATATGCTTTTTCTAAACAAAAAGCAGAACTGAATAAAACACAATTTGTTGTAGCTAGGGAGTAAAACTCCCTTTACTGGAAACATATGAATTCTAAAAAAACTGAAAGAAGCAAGTTGCTACTTGATGAGTAACATACTTTGTAAATTAAAGATATTTGATCTTAAGCATTCAGGGAGTTTGTGGCTGAAAATCTGCAAACTTCTACTCATGCAAATCTCATTTCTGAAAAAAAAAAAAAAAAAGGAATAATATATTCATGTATTTGATGGCCAGGCATGTGTTTGCCTCCATTCTGATAGCAAGGCTCTGAATGATATCCATACAATACATATTATCTGATACTGAGCTCTATTTTTAAGGTAAAAATCTGGAGGATAGAGGAGGTATTAGGTATGTCATTATGTAAATAACAGGTTTCTGTGAAAAGTGCTATGTGGTGTCAGGATTTCTACGAAAGTGTTTTATATAAACATACAAGACTGATCATTTCAGCATGATTTCAGCTTCATATCTATTTCTGTAGCTGTCTCTTTCTCTGAGTGTTAATGCCAGGAAATAATATACTGAAATTTACATTACGTGCATAATGTTACCTTTTTTTAAACCCTCTATTGCAATGAAAATATGTAACGTGCCAGTTATTTTGCTTTTCTCTTTATGAATCAAATGCAAGGAAGTGGATTCAACCTACATAGAAGGTCTTTACCCTCTAAGGTTCTGTGTACCCTTGCCATAATTTAGCAAAGAACTATTCTAGCACTGGAACTTCTCCATTGTGTTAAAAGCTAGGGAGAACTGAATGTCCTCCACTGGATGCAGCTCAGGGTGCATCTAGGACTTCAGAAGGGTGTGCTGCAAAGACCAAGTCATTTGACATTCAGGAAGCCCCTCTTCTGAAGAGGATAACCCAAAGATCATTTGACATTCAGGAAGCCCCTCTTCTGAAGAGGATAACCCAAAGATCAACACCCCCACCCACCACCCGGACCTTGTGAATGCAGCAGAGTTGCAGGGCTAGAGGAGTGCACTCTTCTGGGGCTACGGGACTCTCCCAAGACATTCTGAAAAAGCATGCACTTTGAAGCCAGAAGAAAGTGAAAAAGGGTAGGAATGGTTTTATCTCTTCCACAAGAAGCCTTCCTCTTCTGGGCTGAAGTGACAGGAACTTCAGAACTACTGAAGACAACTGCTAAGCTCATTGATGTATGTAGCCTTCAGAGGCAGAAGGGGTTTATTGAGAGTTAGGATAGAAGGAGAGAGAAGGAAAAACTGAGCAGAGTTTTAGCATACTGGAGATTGCTACTGGATTAGCTGCTGGTATGTATCGATTCTTCCCCTCCATTGAAACTATTTTCCTCTTCTCAGAGAACAAGTCTTAAGAAAAATTAGCTAGCAAGCATATGAGCAGTTTGCTTGTTTAGAAACTAAAATTAACGTATCTTTAATGTGAGGGGACTGTGAAGTCTTTGTGACCAGTGGAACCTATAAAGTTTGCTGGACTGAGATCAAGTTTGGTGGGAAAGATTACCCTGCAAGGAGACAGTTGGCAGTGGTAAGATTTGTTTTAACCTGTCTTACTCAGTCCTGCTCACATGGTTTTTCTGAGGTTTCCTTACATAAAGAGTTTCTCTGCTCTAATATATTATTTTGTGTTCCAGTAAAACCTAGCCTTAGAGATTAGACACTTTTGGCGTAGTATGCTCCCTTAAAAAAAGAAATGGAGCAGTTCCAAAACTCTAGCTATCACAGGTACATAATGAGGTAAAGCTTGAGCTGCTGTAATCAAATTGTACTGACTGGAGAGAAGAAACAAAAAAAAACTTTATTAATTTATACCAATGAAAAGCCCATATAATAATTGGTTAATATGCACACATTTAGAATGTGAAACAAAGTTCCTGATAAAAATGTGTTTTCATGATCATAATACTTGTATTCCATCAAATGTCCTTGGAACCTGTGTATACTGTCAACAGCATGTGTCAGACTCTTTTTCTTTGGTGTCTCTGAGGATTTGAAAGTGGAAATTAATTAAAGCTTACACACAACATTTTCCCCTTGAGCTACTCAGTATGCTTAAGTGGCATGATGGGGTACCATCCATTTTTCTAAAGCTGTTCATTAAATAACTCAATTTGGTTTAAACACACATTTTTTTTTTCATAACTAGCCATAATTTCTCTCCTTGACTATGTAACCTTACTGCATTAAGAGACTCTGGCTTGTGTAATTAAATTATCTTTCTGCCTCCAGTAAGAGGACAACAAGAAAATGTGAATGTATGCTAATGTCAGGGTCCATGAACATAGAAAGTTACATTGTTAAGAGATTTATCTTTAGGAAAACTGCCAACTTTAAATGGGATTTCTATACTATTATTACCTAAAGGAAGACAAGCAGTTATTTAGAAAGTTAAAATCTCCTGAGTTACGCATTTTGCTATTTGATTAACTTAACTTAGTGTCATAAAATTGCAGATTAATCAATAGTTAAAATGTAATACATTTTCAAAACTGAAGCCTTGAGTAGGTATTTTTATGCCTGTTATCATGAATAGGCCATTGTTCAGTATTGTACAGTATTTCATTTGGTTCATAGCATTATATAAAACATATTAATGTCATAATATATGCTGGGTTAAGACTTTGTGTGTTTGTTTGAATATACTCATCAGCATACTTAGTAACATCAGGTCTTGTTTCAGTGCAGGTCTGGTATTTCCCTCATTTTTGCAAATATTCAGGACTCTGGCTTTCCATTCTTGGGAATGAGCTGAATAGCCTGTCTTGTTAGCTGTTTCTTTTCAATAGGATGGTCACTTCTGGACAATTATGGCAGAAGTATCTGGCTGTCATTTTCTAGAGGGATGTCCTTGAATATGAGGTTGTTTAATAACACTATGAGCAGTAGCTAGGAAGAAGGAGAGTACGAAAGGATACACATACAAACACAATGAGGGTCTTTCATCTGGAAATATTTATTCCAGCTATTCAATAATGACAGTTAGAAGTTGTCTGCAGACTGGCTTCTGAACTGGGACTATTGAAATCAGGTGCTACTCAAAATGAACATGGGCATGGTCTGGGCCTAGGCAGAGTGATATGCATAAAAAGGTTGTAGAAAATGCCATTTCTCACATAAGACTCCATCATATCACACAAAAAAAAGCTGACACATGGCAGATGCCATGGGGCAGATTCTGACCTTCTCAAGGATCCATATGTAAGCCTCACAGTGCCTGAAAGATAGGTACTTTGTTTCATCACCATGACTCAGAACATAAGATAGACCCATGGGCTTCCTAGGCTTGGTCAACAGAGAGGGAAGCACCTCTGAGGAGCAATTCAGAGGTCCTAACTGAAGCACCTATCTCTCATTGACTGTATGCCTCCATAGGGCTCACTAGGAAATGCATGCTCTCAGCTATGCACTGATTGGGAAGCCAACAGATGAGAGACCCTTGCCTTCAGGCTGTGCGTCACCCTCTCATCTAGCTGGGATTCAGGACTCCTGAATCTCTTCTGACATGCAGCCTCTGCTAGTTCAGGAGATACAGTGGGTCACCATTGGATCTGTTTGCATGATGATTAGTGCATTTATATGAGAAATAGAAACTCTTTAACTTCAAGTCAAGAAACTTTAGAACTTCAGAAGCTTTAGATTTTAATGAGGGGGAGCTGCGATGGGTGAAGTGGTGGGGAGGGGGAGGAATGGTTGTATCCAGACTTCAGTTTTCCAGTATACCACTCTGTACACCTTACTAGAATAGCCAGGGAAAAGCCCATTCTCCTGCTGAGATTTGCTGTTGTGCACATAAGGATGCATATTTTATGTAACCCAGGAGAGCAAGAAAGGAAGGATGTGATTTTGTAAACTACTGATTAGGAGGATCCCAGGTTCTTTACTTCAGTTGCATTTTATCCATTTTTTCTTAAATAGAAGTGAAGAAAATTTTCTAAATGTTTAACCAATTCTCAGACTCCAGGATGAGCCCTCACACGAGAGGTCCTTCCCTCACATATCTAGCATGAGGCCTTCTCTTACATTTTATCTCTTTCTCGCTCTGTCTTTGGCCTAATAATTCTTGCGTGCTTTGATTTTTGTCATCCTATAGGAGCTTTTTGGATGGTTTTGGGGTGGTTTTGATTTAGGGTTTTGTTGTCTTTGGTTTTGTTTGTTTTTTTTTTTTTTTTTTTTTTTTTNTTTTTTTTTTTTTTTTTTTTTTTCTTTTTTCCCTTCATTTTGGGGAATAAAATCTAGCTTTGTGACACCTTTAAGGAGACATGGTTTCCTTTTAGATTTGCCAATCAAATTTTAGTTAAGATGAGATAATGTTGAGATCTACCTGGGAAAACACAACAACAGTCACATTTTCTGCTGTGTTCTGTCTTCAAGAGGACTTGAATCTGTAACAGCTTTAGAATATATAAATAATCTGTAACAGCTTTAGAATACATAAATCAATCAAGGCATCCAGTGACCAGTTCACTGGAACAGGTATTTTTTCCTCTCTTCAGTTGTGTGGAATTTTTCTGACAATAAAGTCTTAACCACTCTGGAAGGAATGCTTAATACATAGAATTATGAAATGCAAATTCTATGCATCTATCTCAGAGAAAGGCATGTCATTTCATAAATATTAAAAACTAAATGGCAGTACCCAATTAAAACTAAACTGAACATACACATAGGCATGTCCTTGAAAGAGAGGTAAAAATGCAGTATTGCAGGAAATCTTTTGTAATCTTGACTTTACTGCAATGTAGAGTTTGCTTGAAAATCAATCTGTTTGGCATTTTTATTACCATTGTGCAAATGGAAAGAGAGTAAATGAACCATTTTCTGCCTTTACTTTCTGTGTAAAGTATGCTTCAGTTTTCCATTTGGCTGTAGTCTACCTTTTTTTTTTTTTTAAATCACACAAATGCTTACTCCTTGGTATCTTTGAGATTGTAGTTATTAGTTATGGCAGGTTTCCGTTCTGTGTCCCTGGAAACCTTCCTACTGCAGCGCGAAAAATACCAAGAGCTGAGTTGCTGTAAATAAAATTTGGTTTAAAGGGTTAGTGAACACACATGAAACACCCTATGGCAGTTCAGGAATGTTGAGTTACAGAATGTTCCTACCTGGTAGAAGGCATGAACAATTGCTGTATTTCACATCCTTTTCCTTACAACTATTTGGACTGAAGATTAAGAGATCTGAAGGGAAAAAGGAAAGAACAAAATGCGTATAATATGATTGAGTGTTTTTTGGTATATATTCAAGGTTAGTGCAGCATCTATATTTAATTATTTTTATCTGTTTGGGGAGGAATAACATTTAAACTTTTTTTTGTGAACACGAAATAATAACCCATCCCCTGTGCACCATGTCTGAAACAGACAGAAAGCTTAACTGGGTGTGGTAAAATTGTTCCCAATCCATCTGGACAAACCAAATGAATATTTTCCTTCCAGACATATTAAAAGAAATAAGCTAATGATATTAATCTTTTAATGAAGAATTATAAGGTGATGGAATTTTGTTCAGAAAATGTATGTTTGGATTAAAATACACATTTTCAAAAAAATAATTCACAAAACAGCAATCATTCCTGAGTGGTAGTGTGTATTCACTGGCTTCTAACTGCAAAATTCCCTCATTTTTATGCTCCAAAAAGTAGTAATTTAGGAAGGAGTGGATGAGAGAGTCGTAGGAGGCATAAAAGCCTTAACAGAGAATTGTTGTTGTATGGTTCAGTGCTGCGTTTCAACTCAGCTATACTTTCCTTGCATAAATATAATAATAATAATAATAATAATGCATAGAATCACAGAATAATTTGGAAGGGCACCCTGCAGGTCATCTAGTCCAAACCCTCTGCTTGAAGCAAATCCAGTTAGGGCAGTTGCCCAGCACTGTGTCCAGTTGGATTTTGAGTATCTCCAGGAATACAGACTCCACAGCCTCTCTGGGCAACCTGTTCCAATGTCTGATGATCCTCTTAGTGGAAATTTTTTCCTTATATTGAATGAGAATTTCTCATATTCCAGCTTGTATCCACTGCTTCTTGTCCTATCACTGTTCATCTTCAAGAAAAGTCTGGCTCCATCTTCTCTGTACTCTTCCATTAGTTTTTTTTGTAGGCAAGAGTAGGATCTGCCTTTAACCTTCTTTCAGCCTCTCCTCACATGCCTTGTGCTCCTGCTCTCAGCCATCTTCATGGCCCAGACCTGCTCCAGTATTTCCAGTTCTTACTGGGGAGCCCAGTCTTGGACCTATCACTCCAGTTGTGTCTCATCAGAGTTAAGCAGATGGGAAGGATTACCCCCCTCGACCCATTGGCAGCACTCTGCCTAATGCAGCCCATGATGCTGTCATCAGCCTCCTCCACTGCAAGGGCACGTTGCTGTCTAATAGTCAACTCGGTGTCTCCATGGACCTCCAGCTCCTTCCAACCTGCTTTCCAGCTGATTGGCTGCCAGCGTATACTGGTCCATGGGGTTATTCCTCCCAGGTGCAGAACTTGGCATTTCCCTTTGTTGAATGTTATGAGATTCAGATGTTAGTTTAAGAGTTTTGGTTTAGTAAAGAATATAGCACTACAATTATCCAACATGCTATTATTAGTGTCTGCCATAATTTTTGTCAATGGTAACCACTTACTACTTACAGACTTAACTGGGCATCTGGGATTTGAATGTCTATTTCTTAGTCATTTGTATCCAACTCTCTTCAAAATACCTGTGCTCTAAGTTTTGCTTTTTTTCCCTGTATGAAATGAAATCTCAGAAAACCATAAAAAGCTAAGGGGAATTTCTGATATATGTCTACAGAGATGGTAAGAGGCACAGAACTCATACTTAAAATGATTTCTTTATTTCAGCAATAAAAACAAAACCAAAAAAAATTATTATTACCTATTGAAAAGCTTTTATTAAAGTTAAATTTTCTTTACATTTGTCTTTTTTTTTTTTTAATTTTTTATATTTTTTAATGAACCACAGCATGGTTGACCTTGGAAGGGATCTCTGGAGGTCATCTTGTCCGACACCCATGTTCAGGCAGCACCACCTAGAGCCGGTTGCTCAGCACCATGTCCAGTCAGCTTTTGAATATCTCCAGCCACTATGGGCAAYTTGTGCCAGTGCTCAGTCACTCTCACAGGGAAAAGGTGTTTCCTGTTATGCGGATGGAATCTCCTGTGTTTCAGTTTGTGCCCATTGCCTCTTGTCCTGTCACTGGGAACCACTGAGAAAAACCTGGCTCTGTTCTCTTTGCACCCTCCCTTCAGGTATTTGTGCACATTGATGAGATGCCCCTGAGCCTTCTCTTCTCCAGGCTGACCAGTCCCAGCTCTCTCAGCCTTTCCTCATAGGAGAGATGCTTCAATCCCTTCATCATCTTCGTGGCCTTCCACTGGACTCTCTCCAGTATGTCCATGTCTCTCTTGAACTGGGGAGCCCAGAACTGGACACAGGAGTCTAGATGTGGCCTCACCAGTGCTGAGTAGATTGGAAGTATGACCTCCCTCGACCTGCTGGCAAGACTCCTCCTAATGCAGCCCAGGATACCATTAGTTGCCTTTGACAATGTGGTGGGCTGACCTTGTCTTGTTGCCAGGTGCCCACCAAGCCGCTCTTATCAGTTCCCCTCCATCAACACGATAGGGGGAGAAAATATGATGAAAAGCTCATGGGTAAGATAAGGACAGGGAGACCACTCAGCAATTACTGTCAAGGGTAAAACAGACTCAACCTGGATATTAATTTAATTTATTGCCAATTAACTGTAACAGAGTAGGATAATGAGAAATAAAACTAAAAACATCTTCCCTTCACCCCTCCTTCCCAGGCTCTATTGCACTCCTAACTCTTCTACCTCATCCTCCCAAGTGGCACAGGGGGATGGGGAATCAGGGGCAGTTCATAACACTTCATCCCTGCTGCTCCTTCCCCCTCATGCTCTTCCCCTGCTCCAGTGTGGGGTCCCTCCCACGGGAAACAGTCCTTCACAAACTTCTCCACTGTGGGTCCTTCCAACAGGCTGCAGTTCTTCAAAAACTGCTCCAGCATGGGTCCTTTCCACAGCATACACTCCTTCAGGAACAGGCTGCTCCAGCGTATGTCCCCCATGGGCCACAGTCCCTGCTCTGGCGTGGGCTCTCCACGGGCTGCAACTTCCTTCAGGTCATATCCACCTGCTGCAGCGTGGGCTCCTCCATGGGCTGCAGTGTGAGTATTGGCACCACCACAGTCCTCCGTGGGCTGCAAAGGGACAACCTGTGTCACCATGGTCTTCACCACAGGCTGCAGGGGGACCTCTGCTCCGGCACCTTCTCCACCTCCTTCTTCACTGACCTTGGTGTCTGCAGGGTTGTTTCTCTCACATATTCTCACTCCTCTCTCACAGCTACTGCACAGTATCTTTTACCATTTCTTAAATATATTATCACAGAGGCTCCACCAGCATCACTGATGATTGGCTCAGCTTTGGCCAGCAGTGGGTCCATCTTGGAGCTGCCTGAAACTGGCTCTGTCCAACATGGGAGCAACTTCTGGCGTCTTCTCACAAAAGCCACCCCTGCAGCCCTTCCCCATCCCCCGCTACCAAAAACCTTGCCACATAAACCCAATACAGCCACAAGGGTGCATTGCTGGCTCATGTTCAACTTGGTGTCCACCAGGACTCTCTAGGTCCTTTTCTGCAAATCTGTTTTCCAGCTGGTTGGCTGCCAGCATATATTGGTGCATGGGGTTGTTCCTCTCCAGGTACAGGGCTTTGACCTTGTTGAACTTCATGAGGTTCCTGTCAGCCCATTTCTCCAGCCTTTCAAGGTCCTTCTGGATGGCAGCATGACCCTCTGGCGCATCAGCCACTCCTTCCAGTTTTGTACCATCTGCAAACTTGCTGAGGGTACACTCTGCCCTATCATCCAGATCATTAATGAAGATATTGAATCTTGTGGTACACTGCTAGTCGCTGCAAATCCTATGGAGCAAAAAGAAAAAGTAGCGAGAAGGTTCCAGAATGTTCTCCTCTGCCTTCCAGATGAGGACTGGTGTACTTAACTGTTGTGCTACCTTTGTATTTAAACATAGCTCTGAAGTTTTGTTTTAAACTTATTCTGACTGAGACCACTGAATATAAAATATATGCCTGAAATGTTCGTGTTGCCAAAGCCAGAAATTCTAAGTTGACTGTTCCGCAGTAACTTTGGTATTTTCTTATTTTTTAATATTTTATTTCAGTCTCTTGATTTCTTTCATTTATCATAGGTTTTAGTTTATAAGGTAAGCACACACACACATAGAAGGGTACAAGTTTACTTTTTTCACTTGAGATTTCTGAATTTCTGATATATTAATCTTTTAATGTTTTGCAGGGTATATATACGTGACAGAGCATATTAAAATGTCATGCCTACATAAGGTACAACAGGAAATTATTTGAAATTATGTACATTTTTATAGTTAAACTCAACACTGATTATATAAATATCCTGTTGGTAGCTTTTGAATACTAAGGAAATTAATCATTGTTATTTTTATCACTGAAAACCCCCAACATAGCTGTTTTTTTCTTACAAAACCCTCTCAATTTATGCATATGTCCTTGACATATGAGGTTAAGTACTTTAAAGGCAACAGTGTTAAAAATAGTGTTTATAATTACATATTCTCATTTCTAACCTTAAAAAAATTTAGATCTAAAAGTTTTACTTGAATTTAGGAACTCAAAAGTGTTTCTCCAATGAATTAACCRTTAGCCAATTTAATTTCCAAACTAGCTGTCTTCCTTGGAGCAAATTAATTCAATTTTATTTATTTACTTTTATTTATCTTGCTGATCATACACTCTTTACAATTACTACCATAAGTTTCCAAAGTTTTCATTCCTGAGGTGAGGTGAAAATCTCCTCATATATTTTCATTGTCAGTTACAAAATGGGGTAAGAGAAAGCTGTAACATCAGAGAAGGTCTCAAATGAACTCCAAGCAAATATTTACATATTTTCCTTAACTGAGATTCCGAGCTGAACATTTAATTGATTGAAGTAAAGTAATGTGATTTTACACATAACTTTTTCCTTTATTGTTTGCAACACCTAATTGCTTCAGAAAAATAACGGAACTAAAAAAGAGAGATGATATTAAAGGTTTTTGAATTCTTTTGGGAAATGAGACTGGCAAGCAAAAAGGTCACTCTTCAGGTTCTTGTCTCCAACAGACCATCAAACAAGGCTAAAATTTACTCAGTTTCCAGAAAACAAAACCAAACCAAACAAACAAAAACAAACCCCAAAGAAGAAAATCATGATCAGGGTCAAAAGCTACAAACCTCAGCAAATACAGGGAGATAAATACAACTGCTTTGGGGAGCACTTCCCAGGGGGAGGGCTGGAGTTGGTGTCGTGGTGGGACCTGGAGAGATGTGGAAATAACAAATCAAAGTTGCCTTCAGAGGCAGGCAAAGAAAGACAGCTCACAGCCCAGATATTGTACGTTTGTCAATACATAAGACGTGTTCTGCACTTTACTGAATTAGTGAAGAGTTTCATGGAGCTAATCAGACTTCTGCTTCATTATACATACACAACCAAAAACTCTGACATGTGACTCAATACAAACTTACATTTATTTTAAGTGGCTGTATTTTACCTGTCAGTATGACAAGAACATGTTAACTTTTTTCCGGTTTTATTGTCTTGCGTTTCACATCCTTTCATAAGAAAAAGAAGAGTAGCATAAACCTTCCCCTCACTTTCAGTATTTAATCTTTATCTTTAGACCACGCTTTTTCAAATATTCAATATGATACATATTTGTGCCTCATAAAGATTGAATTATGCTTGATATGATAAACCAGGTACTCTGAAAGAAATAATCCTTGGTAGTTTTCATTGACCTATGTCTTCATGATTTTAACTCTTGTCTCCAGAATTATGCAGTTTGAAAGGCAATATTTTAAAGCTGAGATAGCGAATACACTTTCTTATCTCTCGCTGTCTCAAGAATGGCTTAGTTCTTCAATAAATGATAAAATTTAAATTACACAGAAATCCTGTATATTATAAAGACATATTGCAAGCCTCAGCCCATGTACTTGAAGAAGGAAGCCTGATACCTCTGAGGCAAGGTAGGAGAGAAGATCTAAATTTCCTAATGGTCAAGAAAAAGCTGCAGGTAGTCAAGTCAAACTACATGAAAGAGGGATCACCTGTTGCATAGCCAATATAGCTAAATTCCATGCCTGACTAAGGGCCTTACTTAGCTGCACATGAACTATGAAAATGTTTTAAAAATCTTTTCTTTCGTAATTGTTACTTACTTTCTATAAGATGTCTTCAATTTATTTCATAGAGTCAACATGTATATCTATTTGTATAAGGWAACCCATTAATTTATAGTCAGAAAAAGCCAGGTGGTCATTTTGTGATTGGCATTAACCCAGGGATTTGCMCATGCAGTAAATGTACAGTCAATGCTGCAAAAATGGCCAAAACACCATTCAGCATGTTTCTTCCTGTAGTTAAAGGGTAACCAGCGCAATGCCTAATGCTGATAAATAACACAGGGTTTGCTAAACCAAGTTCAGATTCATGAGTTACTTCACACATGCAGTAATGTCACAAAACAGTATAATGAATGGTAGCCATTCATTACTTACTTTAACCTTTATCAAGGTTAAAGTTCCCCAGAGATACATATGAAAAAACAATATGTATCTGCACTGAACGAATGCTGGCAAAGACTGAGAGGTGGAAATGCCTCCTGCTAGTTCTGAGGCACTTGATGCTTCTAATAGTTTTCAGTTAGTGTAAGCAGGAGAGGACAACTATGATACTTAAAAGAAAAAAAAAAAGTGTGGCACTGCATACCTTACAAAAACAGAGAAAGGAGAGAGATGTTTTCAAACAAAATACAAAGGGAAAAAATATAAAAGAGGTTGTGACTGATACAAATCCCCCAAAAACCCAATTTTGCAAGTTTGCTATGTGAAGGGTTGCTTGGTGAAGAAGACAGAGGAGGAATGAAAACCAGAGAAGAGGGATGTGACAGAGATGTAGACGAAGGACACGTGGATTACATCACTTGCAAAACCTGCAAGTGTTTGGAGACATGCAGAGCATACAGAAAGAATGAAAAYTGTCCCTGTTTTTCCAGAGGGAGAACTGGACAAAGTTGCAGTAGAAGTGAATGAAAAATTTACCAAAATTAAATGGAACATTAAATAAAAATGGAACATAAATTGGTGAGGTGAAATAATAATGTTAATATTGAAGGAAAAGCAGAAGACAATAGAAAGTAAATGCATGAAACTTTGGGCTTGCAAGGGTGATCTTATTCCTGCTGAGGAAGGATAGGAATTAACTGAATGCGTAATATGAAAAGGCATTATTTATGATTCCAGTGAAATGGAATTTTATCTTGTAAAATTAAAGAATTCCAAACAAATTGTACTCTTTGAAAATCAGGAGCTCAAGGCCATTGAGGAAAAAATTGAATTACTCTTCAATTCTTCAGGTCTCCAGGAGCTGAGAGTGTAACAAACCCAAACATCATATACTTGTTAAACTTTTTAGGCAGATGTTAAAGCGAAGCTGCTGGAGGACATTCTTCAGCAGTTACATTTCAAACAGAAGAGCCAACAGAGTGAATACACTCCTTAGATATTGCAACTGTTATCCAACAATGCTGTGGAAGATGGGGAGGAAACCAGGTTTCCTGAGTCCAATTCCAGTGCTGTATGTACCAAAATTCCCCGAAACAGAGCACTCATATCCTAATGTACTGAATCCATGGCACTGCTTGCAGAGCAAGAATGTCCCTTCTGTCTTTCATAAATAGTATCTTTAATTTTATTGCACATACTCTGCTGTCAGTGTTGTACTTAATCATGTCAAAGTCGTAGCATATTATGTTTTTTGTATTTTGTATTTTTGTGTCTAGACATGCTACATTGCATTTCATTTTATATTAAGGTGATTTACCATGACAAGACTCCTCATGAAACGATTAAGCATACTGCTGTGTATCATAAATATGAAGTGACAAGTCAGAAAAGTGGCATGTCACATCAAAAGCATATATATACATTTGCCAAATAACCAGTCTGGCTAAGATAAGATAGATCCTTTCAAACATTTTTGTATCTGTTGCTCCACAGGCACTGAAAATTTACTACCAGAAATGACATGTGATCTAGCTCAATCACCATCATTCCTGCCTATCAAAAAGAATGGTGATTATGATGAAGAACTATGAATAAGAAATTATAACTGAAAGTTATTCAGAATGACCCCACTTAAACATATCCTGATGTCTCAACATGTGTCTTGCCATAGGCAGTGTTTAAAGTTTAGGGGAAAAGTACCTGATATGGTTAAATTGTGGGTTAGCAAAAGAATTCTAAAATATGGAATTAGCTAGGGGGAGTCAGGTTGTGGTGAAAGGATAACTGTTCTTCACTCTGCACACTAAGTACAACCGTATCCTGGGCTGCATCAAAAGCAGCGTGGCCAGCAGGTCGAGGGAGGTGGTTCTGCCCCTCTGCTCTGCTCTGGTGAGACCCCACCTGGAGTCCTGCGTCCAGCTCTGGAGCCCTCAGCCCAAGAAAGACATGGACCCGTTGGAGCGGGTCCAGAGGAGGGCCACGAAAATGATCAGGGGCATGGAACACCTCTCCTATGAAGAAAGGCTGAGAGAGTTGGGGTTATTCAGCCTGGAGAAGAGGCGGCTTCGGGGAGACCTTATTGTGGCCTTTCAGTACTTAAAGGGGGCTTATAAGAAAGATGGGGACAGACTTTTTAGCAGGGCCTGTTGTGACAGGACAAGGGGTAATGGTTTTAAACTAGAAGAGGGTAGATTTAGACTAGATACAAGGAAGAAACTTTTTACAATGAGTGTGGTGAAACACTGGCACAGGTTGCCCAGAGAGGTGGTAGATGCCCCATCCCTGGAAACATTCAAGGTCAGGCTGGACGGGGCTCTGAGCAACCTGACCTAGTTGAAGATGTCCCTTTCTATGGCAGGGGGGTTGGACTAGCTGACCTTTAAAGGTCCCTTCCAACCCAAACTATTCTATGATTCTATGACTTTGAAGTCTGTGGGGCTGGATCTTTCAGGCTTCATTTAGTCATCAGTCCTGAAGGTTTACAGTGGCTATTAATGCACTTCAGACACAGAACAAAAAGATGATCGGTTTTATTTGCTCTTAAAAATAATGTTATTCCCCATAATAGTAAAATCTTTGAYAGAAGGCAATTTATATCTCCTTATGCCATCAGTAATTGTTTACAGCTATAATAATTTTGCTTTCACATAGTGAAAAGCCCTGCTGGGTGAACAGGATTTTGTAATAAAATAATATGCCAATAAGCAAGAATTACACTTCAGGAAAAAAAAWTAAAAAAAAAACATAACAAAAAAMCCCCGACAACTCTGCCCCACCCCCAAAAACAAACCCTCATCCCCCTCCAAAAAAAACCCCCAAACACTAACTAACTAGGTATATCATTATAGGCAGACTTTAGATGCAGATGGAAAAGCTGTTTCAGAGAAACAGAAATTAGCAGTACGGACTCTAAAAGCTTCAAATAAAATAACTGGTTTCTGAGAAGCCAAATATTTCTTACAAAGATTAATTCTGTCTAAAAAAGCTTAGCTTCCCACCTTAGTAAGACTAGAAAACTTTGAAACACTGCAGACTTGAGCCTTGAAAAATCAAATGAAGATTTCTAAGCTATATTTTCTTACCCCTGATTATAACCTCTGATCTGATTGCTTTGAATTGGTAAGGTAATATTATATAAAGAACAGAGTTTATCAAATGTTTCAGGAACACAAGAAATCCTTCCCAAAACACCAGACACCTATAACAGCAAGGGTTATTAACTAAGTAAAAAGACATCTAATATTAATGATAAAAATACATTCACTTCTATGAGCAGTAAGACTTATACAAGGACTACACTGCCAATATGCTACTGACTTCCAGCAGAGAATACAGTAACAAGGGAAATGTAATATATCTAATTTATCTGGACTTCCGAAAAGTATCTGATATGGTTCCTCATGGAAAATTATTAGTTAAGTTGGGGGTTAGCAAAAGAATTCTAAAATATGGAATTAGCTAGGGGGAGTCAGGTTGTGGTGAAAGGATAACTGTCTGGCTGGCAGAAGGTGACCAGGACAATTCCTTAAGTTTTGGTCTTGAAACTTATCATTTTTAGTATTTTTATTCATGGCCATGGCACAGAAGAAGAATTAGACTAATGAAATATGCTGACAACATAAGGCTGGGATGCCCCTCCAGTGGGAAAGGGGATGAGAAAACCACATAGAAAGAACTAGATGCTCTTGAAGATTGAAGTAATATAGATGGGATGAAATTCAATAGTGTAATGTGGAGGATGATTGTGCACACATGGACAAAGAAGAAACACTGCTGTTAAAAGCTCAGAGCTCATCAATTACAAGTGGCAGAGAACGAAGAAAACCCATGAACAATGCTTAGCAATAGCATAATTATAAATCTGAAACACTGTGCAATTGTAACTGTATACAGATATATATACATATATATGTATGTATTTTACTTCTATATAAAATATATGTGTGTATATACATATAAAACTATATATAGGAGTGAATCAGATGGTATGTTTCAAGCATAACAGGAAACTTGATGCCATTGTGCAAGATACTGGTAAAAAGTAATATGAACTAGTGCGTACATGCAACTTCCAAATTGTTGTGGACTGACACACTATCTTTAACCCTTAAAATGTTTGTTTTATTATCAGTATAACCACATACACTGCTGAGTTCTTGTGTTACTGTTCAAATTAGGGCTGCTTACCATCGTTCTGTGTATCACCTGCAGATCTCGGAATACAGGCTGATATACTTTTGATATATAGTGATGATCATTTATTAGCAAAAAAATAATTCAAACTCGTAAAGATACAGAGAAAAGCTAGTAAGATAATCGGGGAATAAGGAAGCTATCATATGAAAATTAGGAAGCAGCACAAAGACTAAAGAGACTAATAAATAGATTGGGGCAATAAAACTCTAGGGAGAGAGAACTATTTAAGCTAAAGAACAACATTGGTACAGATTAAATGGGAGTAAATTGGCCATGAGGAATTTAGGCTGATATTTGGAACATGATTTCAAGCCACAAGAGGAATAAATTCCTGTAACAGTGTTCCATCAGGAGAAATGGGAGCAAAAACCACAAAGCACTTTAAAGTTGTAGTTTCACCAATGTATGGTGGAGGTTATATGAGGAGGAAGTTTAGGGAGCAAGACACTGAACCTTGACCCAAGGCACTCTTCATTTTAGGTTGTTTGAAGTTCAGATCTCAAGGCTTAAGCTTACCCGTCTTTACCTAGAGTCTGAATACTAGGATCCAGGTCTCCTGACTTTGCATTTCCAAACTTGCTGCTTAGCAGCACAAGACCTCAATGAGTCTTTTTTGGATTCAGGCTGTAATCAATGAAAATAGGCTTTGCAAATGAGTTTATCTAAGATATTCTTGCTCTGGTGTTGTTCTGAGTTGATGCTGCTAGGAGTCAGCAGTTTTCCCCCCACCTTCCTTCACTTTTAGACAACACCAAACTCACTACCATCCTTTACTCATCTGACACTTCACCAGTTGTCAAATAATTATTTAAGCAGGAGAAAAGTAAACCCCATCTTTAAATTAAATATTAGCCAGGAATTAGCCAGATGATGCCTGCCCATGCTTGTGTAAGGACTATATCAATTAACATTTACTAACTGGTAAGAAAGCTTAGTTACCGCTACAGAAGCGGTAGTTTCACTAAATGGAGCATGGCTGGAAATACTGGCTAAAGGAGCTTTCAACCCGGCTATTCCTTTTTGCCCTTGCAACACTTTGCATATTCTACATATGGTGTGCCCATATTATTAAACTCTGCCTTCAGTCAGCTATTTGCTAAGACAGCAATTAGTTGCCAACCATTAATCAACATCTGGAAAATACATCAATTTTTGGCAGGACATTAATGGCATTTATCACATTTATCAGGTATTGCAAATGAGTAGCAAGTCATAGGGGCTTTGCCACATGCCTTTTATTTCTTTGTATGCAGAAAACATTACAAATGCAGCCTTGGGTACTGACCCAGGTCATGCATACAATGTGAACATTGTTCCAAGAAGCCTGTTCCAGCTCAGACATCTTGTTTCCTTAGTTATCTATTGCATAGTTAATGTTACAGTAAAAGCATGTTTAAAGTTGCAGTGGCATGTGTTTAAAAACTAGAAAGCACAGATGCAATTTGGGCTCTTTCTTTATTTCTGCAATATGACAGTGTATTTAACAACAGGTTCACGTACCTTTTCTGCATCGTTGCGTTTCATTCAGGGCTCAGGGTGCTCTGTGCTCTGAAGATGAAATCAGGATATTTGCTCAGGCCTTAAATATCCAGACAAATCCTATCTCTCCTTTTGAAAAAATGATTAGCTGTGGTAGAGACAGACATGAAAACCTCTAATTTTCTGCATGTGTAATTCTCCTCTCCAGTATAATTTAATAGTTGATCCTTAAAATAATTAAATGATGCAGGAACTCAAGTCAGGTAGAGTGAGGTGAAAAAAGCTACTTGCATGCTTAGAGACACATATACTGGAAAGATTTGCTGAGCTCAGGATCTAAAGTAATTTATCTACTCTGTTCAATGAGGCTGAAAGTCACATATGAAATAAGATGCAGGTTGTATAACAAAAACAGATTTCAGGATCATATTTTTCCTTTGGTTTTATTTTATTACATTTCAGCACCTAATTATATCTTTTATATAATTTGCCTGGTGTTTCAATAGCAAACTGAATTACAGGTTTGTAAGCGATCAGATTTCATATAAGATTAAGTCACAAGCTGTATCAGTTGAATACATATCTAAAAAGAAATGTTTGTTGTTGTTTTTAATAAAAAAATTGTATATGAATTAAATTCTATAAAAATATAGAATTAAGTTAAACCATAATTTTCCTTATGCTTTTAATTTTAAACATTTCATAAAAAGAACACATTTACAATATGACCTAATTGGTTTAGAAGCTATTTCTTGAAAAAATGTCTATAGCAGCAACAGATGGCAAGAAGAAAAAGAACAACAAAATCCAGTTTTGAATATCATCCAATTTGACAAAGAACCAGCTGCTATAATAAGTGGTGTCAACATCCAAAATGTACTTTAAAATGAAACTCACATATTCATTAAATAAGGAATGCTTTAAGCAAAATTCATTGCCAAGGAAAGTTCATGACGTGTTCTCATTTATACCCATGCTACCTACTAATTTCTACATTATCTGATGACTGTCAACACTTGTCATGCTAGTAAGGACAGATAGATGGAAGAGTGACCATACCTGTTTTTCCAAACAAAAAGAAGCTGTGTATACTGTATGTAATATAGACAACCATAACCAAAACTATAACCAAATTTCATCTCATGACTCCCTTTCTCTACGAGCTAATTAGAAAATAGGCTTCAGCTGCTTTTAAAAATGTTAGCATTGCTTTTCTTCACACCAAAAGACCTTTTTGAAGTAGGCATTCAAAACATAAATTAAAAATTTTGCTGTTGATATTTCTAATGTATTATATTGTATTATCTGATACAATTCGTATTTTTTTAGGATAAGCTAATACACAGTACATTGGTTTTGGCTTTGCACTGGAGCCTGCTTGTCTGAATAAAGCAGTTTGCTCTCTTTCTGTTAGTTTTCATTTTGACATTCTTGGGCTCTGTCAGGATATTGAGAAGTTTGGCTAGAGGAAAATCACATTCGTTTTAAAATCAAGAATTATGTTATGCCCTTTAAAGTACAGCCCTGTACTGGGAGTTCTGTCCCAGAGGAAACTCAGGAACCATAAAAGGCGTCTAATCAAAAAGCAAAGAGGAAAAGCTCTGCCTAAGCCTGGGAGAAAGATGTCATTGTTCTGTATAGCAACCTATCACTGGGCAGAAGCGGAGGTTGCTGACACATACACAAAGGTAGTCAGACTCCAAACACGCTCGGTTGCCCTTTACGGAAAGGATCACAAATTCACACTGCAGGTCAGTGACAGAGCTGGAAATACAAGACAAGTCTTTTGATTCTCAGCCTTAGGAACTATACAGCATTTTATACCTCCTTGACTGTTTTGCAGAAGATGGTGGTACCGAGGTTGCATAAGGAAAGAAGGATGCTCTGTTTCTCTCACATATGTACTGCAGAATGTGGCTTACCCTTAATTTTTTTTTACAAACTGACAACAGCAATCATACAAGGGTAAGCTCGCTTTCAGATCTTATTAGGAGTCCTGGGAGTCAAATGCAAAATCTAAAGGTTTCACACCAAAATGTGAAACAAAACTAGTTTGGACCTCCATCCAAAACTCAGAGAGAAACAAATAGGCAGAACTACTCATTTTTCAGGGATTATACTGAATATGAAAAGAAAGAAAAGTAAAAAAAAAAAACCAACCAACCAAACAAAAAAAACCCCCAAAAACCCAAACAACCCCAAAATCTTTTTTGAAGTTGTGATGTGAGAATACAGCAGTGATTTTGGAAAATATAGCAAAATTGCATTGAGAGTATGCAAGGAGTAAATAAAATCGTGAACAGTACCTTTGGTAAGCAGACAGAAATACTGTGTGATTGTCCAAGCCTCATTTCCATGGAAAACTGTCAGTGGAATATAGGTATTGGATATAAGGAGATGCCACCTTTTTTCCACAATCATAGGAAACAGCACCTGACAATCTCTCTATAGCAGCTTTTCATAATTTCTTCCTTCTACATCAGCTACTAACTGACTGCAGTGTACCATCTGAACACTGTGCTATTGAAGGGATGCATAGATGCAAAACTAGCTGGAAACCTTCAGAGAAAAAATTGCTATAAAAGATGTCACTTTATTAAAAGACAAAAATGTTGCATTTGAAATATCTCCAATGTAACTTATTTACGGCAAATCAGAAGTCAGGGTTCCCACAGAACCTCTCTGTCAAACCTGCCACCAAACTGCCCCTACTGCAGTGCCTTTAGCACTTCCAGTGCCTGGGAGCATGGACATCAGCCATCTCAGGGTAGCCCTCCTGTCATGCTTCCTTTGGGTGGAGATACCTGTACTTTCATCTTCGAGTAACATTCATACAAACTCAATGCCACAGGGTAAGGAGCACACACTKGCCACAGTCTTGTCTCTCAGCCTTGCCACGGGCTTGGAAGCACCCAGACAGTCACCAAGAGCTAAAGGTATCAGGGTGTTCAGACTCTTTGCTACAGAAACTGGGAGCTGGAGCCTGGGAAGCCTGGGCTAGGCTCAATGTCTGGGAATCCGTCTACATATCCTTCCAAACAGCATTTCCTAGGTGAGTTTCTATAGCCTAATTAGTTATTAGCCTCACATTAGTCAAGAGACAAAACACAAATAGATTTGTTCTACAGACTGGAGGCAGGTATTTTGTTGTCAATCTGTTTTCCAAAAATTCTGTTTAGTTAGAATTTTTAAAAGATTTTTTTTCAAGCAGATTAAATCATCACCAGTATTTCCGGTGAACCGAAATAATAAATTTTAGTCATCTGTAAACAAATGTTTTTTTCAATCTACATACTACTTTATATACTTACAGCTACATACCTTTGTGATGTACACCTAATTCAGTAATGTAGAAGCAAAAAACACTTGCACAACGTACCTTTAAAATGCTAGAGCAGATTTGTTCTTGAAGATGAGAAAAAAGTCTCAATTATTTAGTGTAAAAAAGGGAGTAAAGAATCTGGAAATAGTACATCATGGATTATGCAGAGAAGTTGTATACTATGTTGTAGGACAAGAGACTGCACTGAGGAAAGAATGGGGAACACAGAAATTCCTGGGCTAATGTTGCAAGTCCATGTGATGTTTTTTCAAGCCCCAAGTGTAGTCACAACAGATTTGATCTGCAGCTTGGAAGGTTCACAAACAGAAATAGTGTGGTCATTGCAGAACTTTTGTCACTTTATAGACATTATGGCCATTTAGTATGAGCAGCTGTCTGGCACAAGCAGACATYTCCTTCAGTGAACTGTTCTTTAATTTCGTTACCAAACTAACGGCATGATTTTGGTAACTTTCTTGCTTGTGAACTCAGTTTCCTGAACACTTATTTTTGCTTGCTGGAATAGCCATTCAAATTATATTAAATTGAAATATTTCACCAAATCCAGGTATAGGTAACCGAAGTATTTGGTACATCAGGTGAAGTTAAAGGAAAAGAAAGGATTACTGCAGAACAGAAGTAAGTGGTAAAAACTCAGSGTTAGAGGAAAAACATAAATTTCTCTCTGCTCCATCCTTTTTAGYTGCAAACACAGCATCACCCTCCAAGTCAACTCCCAAACTCTTTTACTTTGAGAAGTTACTGACTTTTCCTGACAAGCACAAGTGAGACAGTGCCAGTGGGATTCTTTCAAAGATGTGAAATCTCTCTTTACTATGGGTACTTGGRGGATTCATTATCAACTTCATGCCTTTCCTCTAACGACAGTCTTCCTTCAGGGGAAGGAATCTTCAATATGTTGTTGAAACTATGGTAGGTCCTTCAGTGACCAATTCTACGTAAGTGCCATGCACTCTGAGCCAATAATTGAAATATCATTTTAACCAACTCTACCAGAGATGTTTTGGTTCTCAAGTTAATACCTGAGTAATTATCACCTTAGGCATAAACCTGGTTGCAGTATCTCAACTATTATCATCCTTACATTTTACAAGAATACCTAAAAGCCCCCATCTCATCATTTTAGTATTTTATGAAAACACAAGAAGAAATAATCTTTACCCTAAACAATGCATAAAGGAAGGGTGGGATAAAAAGCCAGGTTGTTAAGCAACAGACTGGACAGAAAACAGTTAAAAGTAGGGTTGTTGTGATTGCTCTAACACAGGCAGGCTCATCGCAGGAAATATTTTGAAAAGGCAAACAGAGCACTTAGGCGTATATATAGTGTACATTTTGCTTGAATCACGATAGAAAGGTTTTCTTCAGTCTACCCATCCAACCCAGTTAGAAGTTGCTAACTGTATGACCTACAAAGACCAAGAAAAAAACTCCTGAAGAAAAAACAAAACAAAAAAACCCCAAACAAACAAAAAAMCAACAACAAAAAAAAAMCAAAACCAAAACAAAAARAACCCAAAGGGCATGTCACTGGAGACCTTGAGGAACTCTGCACTGAAGATGGCAGTAGATTCAAATTCAATTAAATAACTCAATGCTTATGGTTAGGCACTGTAATCTCCAAACTTTACACACTGGCCCCAGAGTGGACTACACAATCCTGGTGCCAAGCCCCTCTGCACAGCACACACAGGTGCTACAAAGGGGTAAATGTCTGCATGGGATGCAGAGGAGCCACTGTGTTGAGCAAAGCATCATTCAGGAGTTATCCTTAAGGAAATGAAAAGTCTAAAGTACTAAAGTACTAAAAGTACAAGAACAAGTCTAAAATCCTGCACTTGTGATCCATTCTCCAGATTCACAGGTCTATGTATCTTCCTTCAGAGGCACAAGTAGAGCTCAAACACTTCTCTTGAAACCCATGCACCTCTTTCCTCCTTTCATGCAGTAGTAAAACAGGCAAAACACCTACTGAGGTAATGAGACCTGGGTATAATTGCTTTAGTAGTCTGAAGGTACTTCAAACCCATATTTGTTAACCAGGTACTGCTCTAACTTCCAGGATGTAGTCTATGTTGGCTGTTATATTCCCCTCCCTTTCTTGAAGGCTGTGCCAACATTAAAAAAAAGTATATATATTAAAAAAAAAGGAATTTTGGAGAAATGGAAGACAGAAAAAGAACCTGACTTTACTACTGATAATAACCACAATTTTGGTGGCATAAAAATATTGACCAAAAATATGTTCTGTGGCAGGCTGTCTCCTAAGTGGTTGTTACAGGACACATTCTAGACTGTCACACTAGGATAAAGAAATGCCAGGTTTTTCCATTAGCAGGAACCCGGTATTAAGCTATGTAGTCTGGAACGCTACAAGGGATGACCAGACGTGCAACTCAAACTGCTTGGAGAACCTGAAAGAAAAAAATAAATGAAGCAGGTTTTGGAGCACTGACATGTCCTGGGTTAGGGACGTAAGCAGGAAGCTCCCCCATCTGGTACGGCCCTCTGACCACTACCC
>JASVER010000001.1:31703190-31848915 GCA_030449065.1 Oceanodroma leucorhoa
GCCCTCAAGATGAACCGCTCCATGATCTTCCCCGGCACCGAGGTCAGGCTGACAGGCCTGTAGTTCCCCGGATCCTCCTTCTGGCCCTTCTTGTAGATGGGCGTCACATTGGCAAGCCTCCAGTCATCCGGGACCTCCCCTGTTAACCAGGACCAGTGATAAATGATGGAGAGCGRCTTGGCAAGCTCCTCCGCTAGCTCCCTCAGTACTCTCGGGTGGATCCCATCCGGCCCCATAGACTTGTGTGTGTCCAGCTGTCGTAGCAGGTCATTAACCTCTTCCTCTTTGATTATGGGGGGTTTACTCTGCTCCCCATCCCCAWCTTCCAGCTCAGGKGGGTGAATACTCTGAGGATCACCGGTCTGAMTATTAAAGACTGAGGCAAAGAAGGCATTAAGCACCTCAACTTTTTCCTCATCCTCACTGGCAATGTTCCCCTCGGCATCCAATAAGGGAGGGAGATTCTCCTTGGTCCTCTTTTTGTCGTTAACATATTTGTAAAAACATTTTTTTATGTTTTATGTTTTGTAAAAACATGTTTTTATGTTTATTAAGTGGCCAGATTGAGTTCCAGCTGTGCTTTTGCCTTTCTAATTCCCTCTCTGCATGACCTAACGAGATCCCTGTACACTTTCTGAGTCGCCCKCACTTCCTTCCAACAGCGATAGACTCTCCTTTTTTCCCTGAGTCCCAGCAAAAGCTCCTTGTTTAGCCAGGCCGGTCGTCTTCCCCGCCAGCTCCTCTTACGGCACAGGGGGACAGCCTGCTCCTGCGCCTTTAAGACTTCCTTCTTGAAGAATGTCCAGCCTTCCTGGGCCCCTTTGCCCTTCAGAACCGCTTCCCAAGGGACTCTCTGAACCAGCGTCCTGAACAGGCCAAAGTCTGCCCTCCGAAAATCCATGGTAGCAGTCTTACTGATCCCTCTCCTTACTTCCCCGAGAATCGAAAATTCTATCATGTCATGGTCGCTGAGCCCCAGATGGCCTCCGACCACCACATGTCCCACCAGTCCTTCTCTGTTSGTMAACAGCAGGTCGAGYGAGGCACCTCCCCTGGTAGKCTCRCTYACCAGCTGCGTCAGGAAGTTATCTTCCACACACTCCAGGAACCTCCTCGACTGTTTCCTCTCTGCCRTGTTGTATTTCCAGCAGACGTCGGGCAAGTTGAAGTCCCCCACGAGGACAAGGGCTAGCAATCGCGARACTTCTGCCAGCCGCTTGTAGAATGCTTCATCGACCTCTTCATCCTGGTTGGGTGGTCTATAACAGACTCCCAGCAGGATATCCGCCTCGCCGGCCTTCCCCCTCATCCTAACCCATAAGCACTCAAGCCGATCATCACAAACGTCGAGCTCCATGCAATTGAAACACTCCCTAACATACAGAGCCACGCCACCGCCTCTCCTTCCTCGCCTGTCCCTTCTGAAGAGCTTGTAGCCATCCATCGCAGCACTCCAGTCATGAGAGTCGTCCCACCACGTTTCYGTGATGGCGACCAAGTCATARCTGTSCTGCTGCACAATGGCTTCCAGCTCCTCCTGTTTGCCGCCCATGCCGCCCATGCTGCGTGCATTGGTGTAGATGCACTTGAGCCGGGCTATCGATCCCACCCCTGAGATTGGCACACCCCCGAGATTGGCACACTCTGATAATTCTAGACAATGAACAGAAGCTTATTCTTTTGTTATCTGCTGCTCCGTTTTTTTGTTTGGTTGGTTGGTTTGATTCATTTTCCATTTCAGCACCAGTAGAGAATTCTTCTGCATCACACAGTATGGGTGTCATTCAGTCAGATGTTCTGCACTATTGCCAAATAGTGGTCTTACAGCTGTTTCTAGCAGCTCTGTCTCAAGTGTCTTTCAATTATGTTATAGGTTTGTCTTACTAATTGATTTTGATCTTTTAACTCCCTCATTCCAGATATCTGAAAGCTCTCATTTGCAAGTTTTAAAAAATTAACATCTTTCTTTTTCTGTTATCCCCCACTGTTTGTTTACCTTTCTCATCCCTCTGCAAAGTTCCATCACCTTTCTCTAACAGGCTCTGGATCTTAATAATCATCTCAAAAAAGTTGCCTAAAGGGCAAATAGAAGCCCCATTAACTCCCAAATATATTGTTTGTTTGACAAGTTTTCATAAAATACAATAGTGGGTTTTTTTGCTCTATACTGAAACTATTGCTATTCTCTGATTTTATGTCTACCTAGAGGATTAATTATAGGGTAGTCAAGCCTCATATAGAGCAAACCTATGGAATTACAAGATTTTTCCTCCCACTCTTTGTATGCTCGAAACAAAGAGATATTACACACTACATAAGAAAACCCTAGTATGTATCTTGTTAACATAAATGAGACTGAGCAGGCTGGTCCAAATTCAGAAGTAGTGTATGACATAGTATGAACTAGGCTTGTATTTGTTTGTATTCCCTTAACAATTCTGTGTACTTCATAGTTATAGGTCTAAACTGGTGTAAAATGTGTGCTAAAAGTAGCATGGCACTAAATCTATCATAGCTTGGCTGCTAGTGACTTTGGTATTGCATAATTTACCTGCAGATTTATAGAATAGGGGAGTGTGATGAGGGCAGTAGTGTATGCAGCCAGGAAGCATGGATCAGTGATTTAAATGCTGCAAGTACCTCTTAAACTCAGGTTTTGCACAGTATCAAAGAGAAGATATCTGTAGATATGACGAGGAATTATAAACTATTGAATGCATTGTAGGGTCAGAGGAGGGAATAAACTATTCTATTTTCTTGCTATAAGATCACCTAGACTGGAAAACCTCTCTAGTCAGTGTTCTACTTGGTAGACAGTCTTTACTTGGATAGCTACTACTACCTTGGCTCTTCTCTGAAGCTGTCTCCAGAGTATCAGCTGCTTTGCTTTACTTTTTCCACTGTAGAAATTAACAATCAGTTTAAATGCATCAGAAACAACTGCTGCATCTTAAAAAAATAAAGCAATGGACAGAAATATGTATAAAAGTAATCACTTGCACTTCCACTAGGTTATCAAGTAGTCTTTTCCTTCAATACCCAGATATTTGGAAAATAAATTCCTAAATGAGTAGCCCTTTGTTTCCTATCAGACACCCTAATATCGTTAAGTGTAACTTGAGGCCTTTGACATATCCTAGAAACAGTTTCAGATCAGTTCCTACCAGTCCAAGGAAGACACATGTTATTCTGCTTAAGGTAAGCTCTTGAAGTGTGTGGGATTTCACTGGAGCAGCTAGATRAAATTTTCCTTGCTGGTGCAAGGCTAGTACATTAGGAATTTACACTCCTTGGGACTTAATAATGAAGATTTGTCAGAAGTGATATGAGGGGTTTGAATTTCCTGGGAAACAAATTAGAAATTCAGACAGTTTGGTTTGTGCTGAAGATGGAAAGGTCTATTGGGCTCCAGAGTACTGAAGCTGGGTAGTGAAAATTTAGCCTTCTGAAGTTTGGGCAGGTAAAGACAGAAAAGAAAAAAAAAAAAAGGGGTGAAATTAAATAAGGTAGAGAAAGGTAATAGGGTTCTCATACAGGTTTTATGAGTTTTAAATAAATGTCATAACAACTTAAAAATTCATATGGCTTTAATCTAATGCAAATCAGACGTGCAGCTGTGAGCTGAATCAGACATAAAGCATTACAAGAACCCACAAAAAATATTCTCATCCTTATTCCCTACTTTTCTGATATAAAAAACTGGATAGATTTCTTGAGAGAGTATATATCCAACTTGACAATCAAATGCTGGATATGCCTTGCTTTTGGTAAATACACTGTTTGTATTTACTATGTCTCTTGCAAAGCTGGTATTCCATGTGTTGAAAAAAGAGCAAAACAAGGAAACTCCCTTGTCTTTGCAGCACGCATATTACCATGTTAATGTAAGATAATATTTTATGTTGTCTGCTTCTTTGAGAATATAGCTTGTACTGCCTTCTGTTCTTCAAAGCGGTACATTCGGATGAAAACTGGAAGTTAGGGTCCTGATACAGTTTACAGCTCTATTCCAGTAAGCTCCAATATCCATGTAGCACTTCTTGCAGAATTCTGAATCAAATACTACATAGAGGTCATAAAAATATTATCCTTACAATTTGGATTGTTTCCTTTGTAAATATATAACTAAGGGAAACAATTTGATTTGAACATGGGAAATATTCTGAAGGACAGACTGATTTCATTCATAAAATAAAAGGGTTACATGTTAAAATATAATTTAGGGGTCAATTTAGAAGCAAGCTTGGTTTTGTAAACCCCAGCTTTTTGAGAAGAACTGGGGCATTGAATTCACTTCTTTTTTTCCTTTTTTTCCAAAAGATYAAAACAGACTTGGTGGGAAACCAACAACAGCAACAAAAATCACCACAGACAAAAACTCTAAAGAAACTGATTGATAAGTAGAGATGTTACAAGATATGGGGCCAGTGTACATCTACAGAACAGCTTTGGTCAGATATCCCATAGTCTTTTGAACATAGGATTACTCATGAACCTGTTTTTGCAGTGCCATAAATATATGTGGTTTTCTCAAAGGATAAAGTAGTGTAAAAAAATTTGTAAATAACAAAGAGCTTGCATATTCAGCCACTCAGATCTCGAATTAACTCTAACTTTGATTTACCTTGCAGCATGGAAAATATTTTTTCATGTTGTACATTGTGAAAAGTAATCTTCAAAATGGTTGGAATTTCAGTTCAAATATCACCTCGATAWCATGATGATTATCCAAACTATCTACATTCCTTGATGTGGAATTTAAATCTCACAAGAACAGAGAGGTTAATGAAATTTCTGGGGCTTTCTTTCTCAGAGGTCAGAGATACCACAGTAACATTTTATCATTATATTTGATAWTTCTATTCCACTTGGATCTGAAATTATAGTGGAAAATACAAATGAAATCTTATGTAAAAGGAAAGAGCAAAAAATGACCCTAACTTTTGTAAGCATCAAAGAAACTTTCATCAAGTTCAGGTAATTCTCATTTTATTGGAGCTGGTTTAATTATTTTTTCTCAAACAGAGCATTATGAATTCTTACATTTTTTAATCACTTATGACAGATGTTTTAGGAGCTGTGAAAAAATTAGATCAGGAAGCTTGAAGAATGTTTACAAAGAARTTGCCTGGGAAGTCATCTCTTGTAATACCAGAAAAAACTTTCAGGTAGTGAGATGCCTTGAAGAAGAAGAAATTARAAGTATGTTACATGAAAATTTCCACAACTTGCAGAAATTTACCAAAATAAACTCCAAAACATAAAAAGAGAGTGATTAAGCATCTTGAAAAACTGAATTTGACACCTGTGATAAGTGGTTTAATAAAATTTAAATAAGGTAGATATTCTGAGATTTCTAAACTTTCCTTTTTTTTGAATAAAAACATGAACTTGAATGTATCTGTATTTCCTGTCATGTCAAAAAAGGATAATATTGGATCAACCAAAATGTATTGTTTTTCTTATCTTAATCTTTTTTTTTTCTTTTAAAATGGTTTGCTATGAATCTAAAGTAAAGGCCATATAAAAAAGAGGTTTTTTTGTCAGAAAATATCACTGATTTGTTTCCATGTTTTCAGAATCTTCCTAGTGTCCAAAAWACTATTAAAGAAACCAATGTACTAATATATTTTAATACTGATAGAACTGAAGTCTTGGATGAAAAATGGTTCTGTCTTTTCAGTCATATCTTTGCTGATATGACTGAATATGACTCTTCTGATATGTTAAACTTGCTTATTCTGACACAGAGAAAATTYAGCTTTGCAAATACCTTATGAATTAGATTTGAGCCTTCAGACGAAGTCTGGTAAAAGTTGTAATGAACCTGAACATGATCTTGAAAAATAATGTTAACTTAAAATGACATTCTTATTTTCATGGCATTTCCTGCTGTATTCCATACAAAGTGTTTCCATTCAGTGAATAAAAACCAAACTGATGTGTCCTACATATTGTAAAGAAACTCAACTTAGAGTAGTTGGTGGAGTAGTTGGTGAAGTATTCAGAAGCAGAAATTAATCATCTTTATCTCTGGAAGAGACTTAGTTTCATTTGCAACAGTTATTTGCAACCTTCCAGCTGCTACCCTTGGCTATAGTTAGTGAACTACTTAATCACATAGATAACTGGCAAGCAGTGGGATGAGGGAAGGTGCCTAACTGCATGCCTGAGGACTTGGTGAATTAGGGTCTGTTTTATACTCAAAATATGCAGAGTCAAATGTCATCATTGCATCAAGACTGTGTTACAACAATACACAAGACTACTAAATGCACTTTATGTGGAAACAATCCCCCAGCCCCTGTTTTAAAAGGAAATGGTGATTGTCAATTTAAAAATTGCAGTTGGATATCTCCAGTTGGTCTTTGTTAATATATTTTTGAAAGTAAGTAGTGTAGCTTGAATTAAAGAGAAAAGAATAAAGAGAGGATGAAAAAGTGACAAGAAAAATCTAAGGGACAATGATATTTTTATACAGAAAAGGTTTCGTTGTCTTCCTTGAAACATTTAGTTTTCCTTCAGGAAGGTGTGATTCATTAAAAGTAGGCAGTATTTCACTGAATATATGATAATAACACTGTACATTTTAGAATTTTAAAGAAAYAGGTATCTGATAGTGAGTTGCTTATCATTTTCTACTACAACAGACAGGTGCATTAGATCTAGTTCTGAAGATGGAGAGAGAGWGGGGGGAGAGAGAGACTAAAAATAAGTTATTTGCATTTTTCATTGTAATTAGAATGTAAATAGCTGCACAGAGAATCAAATAAAATTAGATAGTTGTATTTACACACTAACTACTTAACAAATGTATCGTGTGTCAAACAAGGAAAAATTTTATCCAAGTACCTAAAAAACAATAACATGAAATTATAATGTGTTTTTTTTAATTGATTAATAATATATGTTAAACAGCTGAATCTACACGCAAAACTCTGATTTGTATTGTTTTAAATGTAAATAAACATGTACTTTAAAATTACACACATTATGAAATACGGTATGTGTGTTCATTTATTCATTAAGAAAAAACATCTACTCTGTCCTCCTATCCTTAAATTAAAAATCAAAAACGTTGAAAGTGAATATGTTGAGAATGCACCAAGACCGGTTGTTCAAACTTAAAAGGAAAACTGGTTATGTTAAGAATTTCCTGTCAGTAAAGGGCATTTTACTGGTTCTTTTTTGTGCTATTTTACACTCTTTTCCTTGCCGTCTCTTTTCTAATTAATTGTCTCTAAATTATCCACTTGCCCTTTAAGAGATAGACATGCATTTTCACATTCTTGCTAAAACATACCTGGTAGCTAGTTTTCTTTCTTACGTCTCAAATAACTTTTGTTGTAATTGAGGATGCTGATATAACAGACATCTCATGCTAATATTTACACAAAGAGAACAAATACTTTTCAAGAAAGAGATGTAATTATAACTATTTATTGAATATCTTACTTCCAGACAGATTGCCTTAGTAAACCACATAAAAGGCTTGTGCCAGCACATTTGAAGGATAAAAATGTTTGATCAATTTAAAATACTTTATGGTATCAGAGATCCAACATACTGGTGGTCCATTTATGTTTCTTTAATAGATTAAAGTATAACAGTAATATGTAGCTGGCAAAAAAATAACCAAGATTGAAGATAAGTTTCATGTATTTCCATATAAAATGTTTCTGAAAGTATTTATCATTATTACATGGCATTATGTTTAAGAAAATAGTGGTGCATAACTGAGGTTATTGTTAACACTTCCAGGATTCAGTGGATATTTAATATATCCATAAAGTTCTGTAATTGTTAAGTTTTAGTTATTTATAAACTTGTGTTTCTGTTTATGCTTTCCATTTCAGCTTGGCCACACTTTTAGTACAGTTGTAGATCCAGGTCATGAACAGTGTTAGGTTTTTTATATCTGGTGGATGAAATGAGATGAGACATGCTATTTCTGTAATCCTGTGATTGCCAGGACAAGGCCAAGCAGCTGGAGCTAGTGATAAGAATCTGTCTGGTATGTAAATAAATGTTTGAAGATCTAGTCGATGGTACTACTTTAAATGTGATTCTCTCTTTTAGCTTGCCTTTGTTTCCCGTTTTCTGCTGAAATGGTTCGAATATRTCAAAATTAATAGAATTTGGTTCACTTTTAACACTAGTGAATTGGGGTCTGCAGCCTGGGGGCAGAAGCATAACGTAGGTGGTCCTGAAGTGCAGTCTGAGCTGTAGCATTCCCTTTAGGTTAACCTGGTAAATTGACACAACCTAGTAAGTTTTTAGTGTTATATGACAGACATGGCACCATCCATGGTAYATATGCTGCAGAAGGATTTTCAGAGGAGGTCTTCCAGCTGCGCACACAATTGCTTTATTGGGGAATCTTCCTTAACTTGCAGCAGAAAAGTAATGCTCTCTGCACGTTGCTCCRGTCCTTTCTTCAAGATTAGCTGTCCAGGGGTTGAGGTCTCATCCCCCAGCTTGAATATGTGTTTATAAATGCTTTACTGAAGAGATATTCTTTCAATTGTATTTTAGCCTCTATGTAATGACACAGATATTGGTGTTTTTTTCACAGCACATAATGTTAAACAAATGTATAAACATTTAAAGATTCAGTGCTGTAAATAATACAAAAGATAATAACAATGCACCTCCTATATAAAATACTGCAGAAATTGGTAAACAAAGTGTGGGATAGGGGAGAGGAAGGGWGTTATATGAATCCATTATTCCTCTCTTCAAGCATCTGACGTCGCACTTCCTAGGCCAATAGAGTGGGTGGATTTTTCCCCTAGTATATCTGATTAAGTGTTACATGACTACAAGCATATATTCCCAAAATGTAGTTATGCATTATATTTTCTTTGGTGATAAACATGGGTTAAAAAAAATTGTTTTAAAAAAAAGAATTCCTACCCTGACTCTGGCTCAGGACTACTCTTTCCTGCTGCATTTACAATTCGCCATCGCTCTGTTTTTTCCCCATGTAGCTGTTTGTGGGACTGTGCTGCAAGCCAGACCACTGAAATAAACCAAGTTAAAAGTAAATCTACAAAACGATTTTGGCAGTATGTTTGTGTGTGTGTGTGTGTGTGTGTGTGCATGTGTGAGTTCAACAAAATTATTTTAGTGACTGTGTGAAGAGTGCCCTACAAGTTGTTGTGCTGGGAAAACTGTGTGGGTGGCACTCGGAAGCGCAGACAGAAGTGGGAGTGGAGGAGTGCTGGCAAAGACACCTTCATGCAGTTCCACTGAAAAAAATGTATACCTGTCCCAGTGCTTATGGGCATGGAAGGAGGACTTGCTGGTGTCTGTCCCTTGTATTTTATTTGCAATTCTCCTCATGATAAAAATGTTTTTGAAATATATCTCCTGGAATTTATCCTTAGTTTCCAGCCACATTAGCTGTACGTTTACGCATTGGACTGTCCAGCATTTTCAGTTTTCTGATGCTCAGTTTGACAAAATGTTTTGCTAGGCTTTGTCTAATTTGGACATACTGTTAAAAGAATAGCTGTGATCTTATAAATCCCCATATAAATGTGAATTACATGGGGGAAAATTATTTACATTTTGCATCAGCTTGAAAACTGCTTTGATTTCTCTGCAGAATGTCAATGGTTAAGATACTGAATTCACGTGGGTGCTCATTTTTGTTGTTGTTGTTTTCCTTTTCCAATCTTAAGCATCACCRGGAGGATTTAATGGATAGTGATTCATTCCTTAGTCATTTTAATTAGCGCATGGTTCCTGAGCTTAGCAAGTGTTGACAGCTAGTTCTTCCTGTCTTGTACTGTGTGAGACCTTGCTATGGTGATGCTTCATCCTGTCTGATGCTGACTGATGGGCTATTGCATCTCACTGCTACCGTTCTGTTACTGTACGACACTGTCCTTTTGATCCATGCTGCTGGCTGCGGTTCTGTCATCCTGACCCTCCTCAGCTCCTGCACTTCTTGCCACCTATACTTGTCATCCCACATACGGGAGAGATGAGGTATGATACAGCTCCAGCATACCAGTCAACACACTAGCACGTCTAACGTACACCTGCAGTATTACTGCTGTGTTCTGATCTGGTCTGAATCATTAGAAGTCAGTGCCTAATATTATTAGATAATATTTACTCTCAGTTTAAATTTGGATGATAGAGATACGCATATTAATATACATATAAATAGCATGTATATGCACATTAATTTTAATATTAGAAAAAGATATAGCAGGGAGGTATGGGGAACAGTATAGAAGGTCTAGAGAGAAGAGGGTTGTTAGGAGTATCTGAATAGGGTTTTCACTGTTAATACTCTAAAACTTCAGAACTACAATTTTGTAGTAGTATTGTAGGTTTACTTAAATTCAGAAAGCAATATAACATTATTCCAATTCCATCCAACATCCTTCCAATTATAGGAAGGAYCTGACTCCTTGACCTATAAAAGCCTTCGGAACCTTCAACCTTTAGTGATCCTAAGGACTTACAGATTTTATTTTTATTACTGGTAATTTATTAGTTCTTTACATTCACCACCTTGTATGACATCTCTTTTGGGGAAGACGGTGGGGGTTTTGTTTTTAAAACAATGTACAGATCATTCCAAGTTTTCCATAATTTGCCATACATGCAAAAAAGTGACCACATATACCTTAAATATATCAAATCTTTCCAGTTTATTAAAATAGAGCCCTAACTGTAGTGGCATGACCCTTTCAGTCTATTGCTCTTTAAGTGAGAGTTGATTTGGTCCCAGATTCAACCACCTTTTAAATCTGATGTAACTAATATACTTTCTCTAAAGATTTTCTGTCTTTGTTATGTACAGCATATTTCACCAACAGCTGTAATACCATGCTATGCAAACAAGATAATCTAGTTTTGTTGAAAAAACAGTTTTATAATCCTTTTAAAACCTGGCAAGACCCACAAAGATATAAAATTATTTCAAAGTTTTCAATAATCCGTTGCCATAGTATAAATTTGGGTATAGCAAGACATTTAATCTGCACAGCACAAAAATGAGAGCTTATATTGACCTTTAATATGTTACGAACAATCAGGGTTTTCCCCTCCCCAAAATCTACACACAAGCACACTATCCTTCTTTCTTTCCCACTCAATTTGTACCCTTCATCACAAAATATCAGCTTTAGCTTGCCACACAGTCATTTCTCTGCTGTGACAGCACAGAGAAAAGAGCAAAGGGGTAGCCAGCTAGGGAAATCCCTGACACCAGTCAACTGGCTCAATAGAGCTCTGCTTGCAGACTGCACCGAAGAAGATGAATTGTTTGCACAGAAGGAATGGACAGAGAAGGTCAGAGAAGCTGCAGAAAACTTACTGGACTTTGTCCTCTCAACGCGGGATAGGAGGCTGCTACGCAGATCTTTCAGGGCATAAATCTGTAAGGTACCACTGCAACAGCTTTCAGAGGCAGACTAAGCCATAAATTTTGCAGGACCCCTTATCTATCAAACACTAGGGAAGAAAAAAAGGCACAGAAAGAGAATGTGTGTGCTATAGGAGCAGCGTGTAAGGTCTGGYGTGTACTCTCAGAATGCTGATTTTTCAACTGTGTGAGAGAATACAGTACCTTTGGATATTTCTCTTTGCAAAGCAAAGGACTGATAATAATGTGCAATGYGGGTAAAATAATTTCACAGGATGAAAAGTTCTAAGAGTCGAGGGGGCGGTAGTATTATCATTTCACAGGTAGCACTCCAGATGTTTTTGTAACTTCTTTTGTTAAAAATGTTTTATCCAGAAAATGTTGCATCAAGTAAAAACTGGGCAACATAACAGAGGTTTTGGTTTGTTTGTTTTTTTTTTCAATTCCATCTAAGGGAAATGAGATAAAAAAATAATTAAGTAGGTTTCTGTTCAACAGAACAGATGTAATTGTTAACTATCTGGGAAAAAAAAAAAAGAATTCAAGGAGCCAAATGAAATTTTTTATTGTTGCAATTAGTATTGGATAAATGCTGGTTTGCACATCAATCAAAATTCTTTGAAATTTTATTTTTTTCTTGTCCTCCTTACTTGGAGAAATCCTTAGAAATATTTTATCAGAAAAAGAGCTCTACCCAAAATAACTATTCTAGTTTCAAAATGTTTACCTGTGAGTGGTAGAGGGAGCTGCAAATACTTCTTAGGTTCCATGCACACTAGGTCCCAAATATTCCAGTTGAAGAGCTTGACAGACAATTCAAGGTTTTTCATTGCTGAACTTTTTGTGGAAAAACTCTACTGAGAACTTTCAAAATTTTTCTTGATAGGTGTTTTGTTAAACATTAAATATTCTTGAAAAAGTTTTTGCAAAGAATTGTTAGTAGTTCACAAAAGAGAGTTTTGATGGTAATATCTTAGCCAGCTTTCACTGCAACATATTAACTATTTTTTGGGTTTCTTGCTGGAAACTAAATACTTTTGTTTAATGTCTTGTCTTATTTTTTTCCAAGGATTATGCACTTCTTAATTTTTAATTTTTTTTTACAAACTCTCACTTTTTTGCTGATAGTTATTTAATTAGATTTTTGTCTCCATTCTACACAGTAATATATAACATTTTGAAACAGATGGAGTTTCTTAATGTGTATTTGTTATTGTGATCTTAGAAGCTTCATCAGTAACACCAGCATTTATAACAAATGACGATTTTAAACTTGCAGATTCAGTGTATGATTTGCTGCTTTATTTTGATCTTTTAGTAGACCCATTTGTTCTTCAGCAATGGTGTTTCATAATAAGATTTAAAAAGGGCAAAACAATTATTTTCTTATTGAAATATTTCACAGAAATTACATTAATTGTAAATGAAATTAAATTGATGAAGATGAGGAAAAACTTCAAAATGCCCTGAAACTGAATAGCATCCATATTCCAAGTATTATGGCATTAACATCTCTGCAAGAAGCTTATAAATCAAATATAAGATCTTTATTCTTGTTTAATTATTTCTTATCTATTGATATTATTAAATAAACTTAAAGCATGTAAAATAAGTGAGGATGGAGACAATGGGATAAGGATCTAGAGAGATCTGCCCGGTTTCAATGAACATTCATATTTAATGAGTAGTTTCTTGTAGTTTCTTGCTATAAACAACACTGTATAACATTTGGGTTACAGATTCTTTATTTCTAAGCAAACCAGAAAATAACCTTTCATTTCAGGTCAGGTGAGAAAGGCTCTCAGTATCCCCAGAAGCCTACCAGTTCTGCTAGAAGCAAAGACGGTTGTAGTCCACTTTGCAGCAACATTTCAAACAGCCAGGACACAAACTGGCAGGGTACATAATACTGCTTGGCACAGTCTGAATGTGCCTCGTGTTCACCATGCTGAGAGTGGAACTAGAGCTAGCTTATGCTTTCTTATTTTTGTATGGGCAAATACACTCATACGGATCTTGTACACCTACTTTCTTCTCTGGTAGAAGTATCAGCTACCACCTCTAAGCTTCCTTAAGGTTAAAAATGCCAAACTAAACATACTAAATAACTGAGACACCCACAGTCAATAATAAGAGAGAGATTTGCTCATATATTAAGCTAAGTAGAATATTTAACAATATGAACTACCTTCATGTACTTTGAGAGTGAAGTAAAACCTTTGCTTATGTTTAAGTATATTATTAATTCAATTCTTCATCGTTTTTGAAACATTATTTCTTCTTTCTTGTCTGTGGTTTCAGTAACTGTAATAGTAATGACCTTGAATTGTGTCTTCCTGGTTATTATAGAAAACTGCACATACAAGCTAGTTGATGGGTATTGGTGCAGCCGTTGTCAGGGCGTTTCAGATGTCAGGTTACTGTGATATGGATTAACTCAGTAATCAGCACTCAATGATGTACAATAAGTGCTGTAACAGTGCTGGCAAATTAGCTTTGAAAACAAAATGTAACAACACACTAATGTGATTATTAACCAGAAATTTCTAGGCACACTTCRTGTGTTGTAATTACTGAAGGTCTTGTATGTGTGGTTGTTTCCATAAGGCAGTTTGTCATATTTCAACACATTCGAAGGAAATGCCAGATCTGGCACCAAATACTAGGAGAATAGAAAACGATGTTTCTCTCTTGCTAAAAAATGTATTTCCTGACTCTCAGAACATATTCCCACTGAACTTTCCTTTGCTTTATGTGCAGTATTTTATCGCTTAATGACTGTCAGGTGCTATTTACAGTCCCTGCTAGTTTTGTATTTAAGGACCTAGTACTTAAAGAGACATGTACCAGTAAGCTGGCTTTCTAAGGAAGAAGGTTGCTTTCCAAGGAATGTAAGAACATTTCAGAGGCAAGAACAGAATAGACCTGGGGCTGACATGCAGCAGAAAATAGGGTAAAAGGCATATAAAAGTGAGGAAAAGTCCAGTGAATTTCAGTAATTTCTAGTCTAAACTTAGTGACTGCTACATAAGTAGCAACACTATTTRTAGCTAAGCAATGCTGTGGCATTTCACACTCATTGTCTTGCAGCAAATTGTTTCAGTTATTGGGTTCTGGGTTTAACACACAAACACTCCACGCTTGGGAAACAAAACTGGCACTTACTGCAATCACTTACAGATGTGCAGCTATCATTCTGGGTGAATGCACGGAGACTGAGYGCCTTCCTCAGGCTCCAGTTCCCATCTTTTCCCTCAAGCTGCTGCAAATCATCTGCTCTAGGTTTCAATCAGGCTGAAACATTTCATTTTTCATGTATTTGTTTTGGGTGTAAGTGGGTTAGCATTTGCCTGTTTTTTGGGACCAGCAATTATTAATGCATAGCTAATGATACTTGTAGGAGTATGACATTTACCATCAACCCACAGAYGCCTGTTAGTTATCATCACGCTTAACTTTTGAGGTTCTTCTTTCCAATTTTTTTTTCTTCCATATTCTGTACTGCTATCATACCTGGCTTTATTGTATTTCTCTCCTAGCTTTTGGTACTTTCCACGTCTTCATGGTCCCCCTCTCAGCTTCATATTTCTTTCTATGCCTAGCATCTTGGAACATCTGTTCTTGTTTTGCTTCGTTTAACTTCAGCATGTGTATTTCTTCTGTTGCTGCTCTAGAAATTAATGTTTTGATCACAACCCTACACAAGGCACGTGCAATTGTAACAGAAGCATTTCTTTAAAAGTAGACCTGTTCATTTCAACTATTTTTAAAACTGTTTTTTCATATTAAATATGCAATTTAGTTTTGGTAATGGAATGTTTAATATGTCTACAGTAGAATGTGAGGTTTTTCAGCTTTGTTCCAGCTTCTGTTTCTCAGTTATTAATTTAACAGTAAATAACTCTATCAGCATATATTCTTATTCTAAAAGAAGGTCACAAATATCTTTTCCCAGTGCTTSAGCACTTTTGTTTCTGGCAAAAACATCCTACTCTTAGTTGTCATGGTCCTTTTACTTATTTATTTATTTTTCCTCCAGGTTGGGTTTTTTTTTTTTCATTTTTAATCTGCATGATCTTCTAAGAATAACATTTCAGTTACAGCTCCCGTGCTACTGAAGTCATTGTATTGGGGGTGCGCAGCATTCCCATTTTTTCCCCACTGTTTGATCTGTTTCTGTGTGTTGTTAGCCTTTCCTTAATCTTTGCTTTTATTTGAAATTTGAGTGTTACAACAGTAGCAGATATAGCCTTTTCTCAAATGATTACCTCAAAATGATAGGATTATAGCCTCAAAGGATTTTATAATGGGATTAGAGGGTATGTACCTGGACAGTTACCATACCGCATCTGCTTTGTACTCGCTATATTTGATGTGTGTCTTAGYCCTAGGCCTAGCCCTAGCCCTAGGTGAGTAGTGGAAGGGGCACTCCTGTGGGAGATAAGAGGTATGAATTTCAGCTCATTTTGCATGAGGAGGGCACTGACTTTGGTTTCCTTAGAAACTGCTGTAATCTCTAGTCTATTTTAACATTCCTTTCTCCTCCTGTTCCTTTGACGGACAGGTTTTAAGTGAAAAGAGTGAACCAATTTTTCATAATCAAAGGAGTTTAAGTGCAGATGGGATTCCAGGCTGTGAATCCCACTTTCACATAAGCACATAATTTGAGCTGCACTTAGGCACTTAAAAGAGGAAGGCAGCATTGCAGATCATCTCTATCTATGAAATCTTTCATTGGCTGGCCTATGCATTTCCCTGTTTAGGAAGCTGATTAYGGTGAATCCTACCCCCGGGCACCAATATTTCCGTTCATTTTGCATTGTACTGAGGCATCCAGCTCTGGTTCATGAACTGCCTTCACAGGTCTGGAAGGAAAAAAAAATGTTCAGCCCATCATCACTCCATATAGTTCCTTCTGAGGATCTGAGATTTTCAACTTGGCTTGTTAGAAGTGCAGATAGGACTTATGTATATATTTAGGATCTAACTGTCCCTGATCATATTAGGAGATATAGTACATTGAAAACCTCAGTTAGTGCCCAGTCACCTTCAGGAGTCYATGTGTTAGGAGCTCTGTCCTCATTTAAAAGATATTTTAGGCTTCTAGTTACCAATGCTTAACAAAGAGCACAGGCATTTTAGAAACACACAGACACTTCCAAAAAGAAATTAAAATCAGTTGCTTTAGAAAACATACATTTTCTTTTTCTCCTAAATTAATTTTTCTTACTTCTAAAGAAATCTCCCTTTTTAGGAACTGATGGGATACTTCCTCAAAAATATGTGTTTCGAAAACTGCCTCCACGTAATTAGCAGTATTTGTGGATAATTTCTAGATAATTTCTATTTGCTATTTGGCTTGATGGAGCTCTTCTACATTACCTGTTACACTCCATACTGATCTGTTGTGATAGGGGGTAAGTGAAGACTAATTTCWTTCTCTTGGCTTCTGAAATTTGTCCAAGTTGGCTTTCATAAAGGCCTCTTTGTATAACTGTACTTACTTGGTTATTAAATGACACTTTTCCTCAAATTTTGGAGGCTCCTTGAAAGTCATGTTGCAAATTTGCCTCTTGTGCACCTAGAATGCTTGTCAAACAAAAGGGTAATATCCTGATTTTAATCCCCCATACACAGGGGTATTTTAAGCTGACTCCTTCTTTCTCCTGTGACCCAGTTCACGATAAGCAGGGAAATACTTAGTAATCTTGCTTTCAGAAGTGAAAGAGAAAAATCCAGCCACTGTATTAATGCAATCTCAACAGCTGGGAAAGCTGTCTTTCTCCCCCTGTATTGTGTTCTTTCCTCATTTACAATCCCAGGTAAAATTTTCTTAAGCACCTCAGTAATTTAGGCATCTAAATCCCACTTTTCAACATGGAGTAAGCAGTTAACCTCTGTCTTTTCATTCCCTAAGCATACAAAAGAGATCACAATTCTTCCCCTGTTTATCTACTTCCTTCGGTAGTCTTTGGATTGTGATTTTTATCATGTATTTATAAGTATTTGTCATAATGGGGGATGAACTTTAATTGGGGCCTCAGGCTCTATTCTAATACAGGTAATAAGCAATAATTATAGTAACAGATGTTGCCAGYTTTTAATTCCATTCTCAAGGAAATTCAAACTCTTTTATTTGAGAATGCAACTCTTTAGCTGGAGTTTTTATTTATTTGTCTCTAATAAGCATTTGGCTCCTTTCTGAAAGCAGATATGTGGTCTCAAAGAAGGTAATATTTAGTTTTCTCCCTGCTTTTGCTTTTGTTTTAGGAAAAATGAGGAAATATTTAATTTTCCTTTCCAGTGGTTCAGTTGTGCCTGGGTCAGTACCTATATAGACTCCAGCAAGCTCACAAAGTAAGTGGTTTGTGTTAAAAATAATGAAAATAATGTAAGGAAGGCTGTCAGGACAGTTAACAGTGGATAACTGCAGAAGTCAAATGAATAGATGTTCTTGTTAGCCCAAGCTTGCAGGGTTTTTTTGTGGAGGCATGCAGCATGTATAATGTAACTCTTGGATCACTGCATTGTAAATTCCATAAACATTATTTAATAAGGTGTTGAGAAAGTATGTTGGGATCTATTGAACCAGTAATGAGAAGGAGAATGAGCTAGAATTATTGGGCAAGAAATAAGCCTGACTAAACAGAAAATTCTGATGAGGAAAAACAGCCTTTTAGATATATTAGATATATTTTTGGAATTACAACTTTGTTTTCAATGCTTGTTCTACCAGTTGGTCATGTGCATTTGTCTTTAAATGGAAGGCTATAACTCTTTGYGTTAACTTACAGAGGCCAGTTTTGAAAGATACCCTGTTGTGTTTAGGTAGAATGTTGCACGTTTAATGATTTGACCTAATACAATTTTTAGTCAGAAGAATTCATCAGGAATCAGTGTTCCAGCAAAACTGAAATCAGGCCTCAAAAATACTACTTCCTTTATGGAATACTAGAGATAACATTTGTGGTTATTTTGTCTTTTTGCTTTGAGAAATCCCATGATTTCTCTATTGCTTTCTGATTTCTCAATCTTTTTACTGACATTATATTGTGTTCTCTAACCAATGTATGCGACTGTCTCAATCCATAGAAGAAAAAACACTATAGGTTGTCAAGGAAAAAAAAAAAAGGTGAAACGTGAAAGTATATACTAGGACAGATTTTTTCTTAGCTTTAAATGAGCATGACAAAAGAAGTATAGGATAGTATTAGCTAAAAAAAATGTATGCCATCCAGAAAAGAAAACCAAAACCAAACACCAACAACTAGATTTACAGATTTTGATCCTGTGATACACAAAGAATGCATCTTTATTATTCTTGTACTAGGCTGTCATTCTAATGAAAGATTTTACTCATAAAAAATGGACATAGAAATTAAGAATTACTCCTCCTTTCCATCCCCTCATCTTTGTTATTGAAGATCTCTATTAACATTTAGTGAAATTAGTCCCTGTCTAATACTAGATTAAGTAAGAACTGAATCCTGAATAGTTCTTATTTCTGAAACCTTCAGTTTCATAAAAAATGGCACTTACCAGACTTCTGAGTTCTTTATCCCTCATTTGTGCGTAACTTCTCTGGTTTTTGCCACATACTTCTTTTTTAACAAAAGCCCCAAGAACACGTATTCATTCTTTGCTTTCTTCCATGCTTGCCTTCTGTCCAACTTGAATGACAATTTGTTACTAACTCATCCCCCATTATCTAGCACTTCCTGCTGTAGGCTGTAAGCACACATTCCCTCTGGGACCTTCTGCAGATCCACAAACAGGTGCAGGCCATGCGTAATTTATCCCAGAAGACCAACACATTCTGTAGGGAGGAGCCCAAGCCAAAACTCTTAACCTGAATTGTTCAGATCTTTAAAAATCAGCTTTCCCTCCACCCCTGTGCATTATTTTTTTTTTAATATCCTTGAACTTGATTACTGCTAATGGTCAAAATCAGGTTTTCAAAACTGGGATTTTTCTCTGAATTTTGAAGCCTGAGAGTTTCTTTGTATTACCCCATTTGATARCTAAATCTTTACCTTCTAGGCATACTGTTAACTCCTGTTTATTATAGTGAGAATGGTGGATGCATAAGAAATTCATAACGATCATAAGGATTCAAGCATACTAGTTTGAAAGTACTTACTGTTCACTTGAAAACAATCAGTAAATGGAAGAAGCAGAATTAGAAAATTCTTCTAGTCCAGTTTTATTTTCCTTTTCACATACTGGGTGAAATATGTAGCTAGCGTATATTGCAACTTAAGGTATCTATTCACATGTGGCTTAGAGAGGCAGCTGAAACTATGTGTGGCAGACCAGATTTGACACACAGAGGAAAACTACTCTCCTCACAGAAGAGAACTACTATGTGCTTTTGATTTGGCCACAGTTCTTTCATTTATATTTGTGGCTTATTCTTGCTTTGAATCTGAAGTCCAAGCTAATTCACTCAGTTCATGGTGTTCGTAAAGTAGCAACAGTGATGAATCCATTCCTGCTCTCAATGAGTTAGATATTTTTACTTCAAATTGTACTTTGTCTTACTGGCTATAGCAACCATTCAATCTGCAAATTCCTCAAGACAGTAGACTGCACCATGTGATGTATGTGGCATAGCAAACTCAGTTCCAGGTTGGGCTTTTGGGTTGGTTGGTTTGTTTCCTTGTTTTACAGTGATGGATAAAAATACTAAGATCCAGTGTATCACGGTCATTGTCTGGGTTAAACTCTTGAGCTTGTTCAAGTTCAGGGARGGTTTTCATGTGTGCACTATGAAATATAACTATGAAATTATTATAAATCATTGAGGTTCCCATAAATCTCTAGGTGTTTTGTACTGTAGACACAGAGATAAGTCTTTCACGCATAACTATTCCTTATGTTTAAAGAATTTCATTTGGGACTAGATGGAAGAAAGTACCTCATGAATAATATACTGAGAAACTGGGTAACATAAAGCAGTTCCTAGGTCCCCAGAAGATCACATGGATGACAGGACAAAGCTGTATGCTTTGTAATTGACTCTGTTTACCAAAGCATTAACATCTTTATTCACTATATTCATGGAAAATTCCTGCACCCATTTCTCTACATTCAGGCTGAGGCACGACATGGACTTGGCTTTCTGAGTTTCCCAGTTGAGTGATTCTGGAGCAGAAGAAAACTTCAGGAGAACCTCCCTGTTCTTGATGTCACCAATTGGAGACAAGCATAAGAAAAAGGTTGCAATTGCTATCTATATAACTATATTGTTTACCAACCTAAGGCACATGAGGCATGCTGTCTTGACGGTGGCACCCAGTCGGAAGCGTTGTGGATTCCCCCTTATTGCTGTCGGCTTCCTTTCCTGGGCTTCTTTGTCTCTGGGGAAAAGGATATTCACTGTGCTGATTTTTGCTGGGATAGAGTTAATTTTCTTCACAGTAGCGAGTATGAGGCTATGTTTTGGATTTGTGCTGGAAACAGTGTTGATGATAGCACAAGGATGTTTTCGTTACTGCTGAGCAGTGCTTACACAGAGCCAAGGCCTTTTCTGCTCCTCACACCAACCACCAGCGAGTAAGCTGGGGGTGCACAAGAAGTTGGGAAGGGACATGGCTGGGACAGCTGACCCCAACTGACTGAATGGACATTCCATACCATAGTGTGTCATGCTCAGCATATAAATCTGGGGGAAGAAGGAGGAAGGGTGGACATTCAGAGTGATGGCGTTTGTTTTCCCAAGTAACCGTAAGGCGTGATGGAGCCCTGCTTTCCTGGGGATGGCTSAACACCTGCCTGCCGATGGGAAGGAGTGAAGGAATTCCTTGCTTTGCTTTGCTTGCGTGCGTGGCTTTTGCTTTCCCTATTAAACTATCTTTATCTCAACCCGCRAGTTTTCTCACTTTTACTCTTCTGATTCTCTCCCCCATCCCACCAGTGGGGGAGTGAGCAAGCGGTTGGGTGGTGCTGAGTTGCTAGTTGGGGTTAAACCACAACACCACTGATAGAAGAAAGGAAAGGTTAAGTGGTTAGTGCTGTCTGGTTTGTTTTTTCCCTCCTTCCTTCCAGCCTTCCTTCCCTTCTTCCTTTTCCATCAACTATTGATACTGAATATTAGTTCTTCAAGAAAGACAAAAGGAAAAATGCTTGGTTTCAACCCTAAGCTGTAAGCAAGATGGATGGTCCATACAGGATGTTCTGAAGACTGAGGCTAAGGGGAAGTATCTGTAAGAGCTAATTTACATGAGAAAAGATCAGCACTGTCTTCCTCTGGAGGAGTATAATGCAGCCATCTCTAGACTAGAGCTCTAGGATTTGCTATTTGTGCTTGGGATGGCATTTGAATGGATAAATTTGTTTAACATTACCTCTGTTTGACAAACTTAAATTGCTCTATGGTATAGAAATGGTATAGAAACATTCATACTTCTCCTGGTAATTTGTTGCTCGATGCAACCAAAAGTATGGTTTGTACCATGTGCACTTTTGAAAGACAAGACAAAATCTCCATTGCAGTTACATCAATGAGGGTGAAGAGCACTGGACACACAGTGTCCTTGTCATTCTCCATTCCTCGGTAGCCTTTATTAATTAAGAAAGTATTGGGTGGATGGATGATTACAGGTAGAAATACTGGGAGGAAAATAAAATCAGCAGTCTCCAAATGAAATATATGTTACTACTAGTAAAACCTGCTAGACTACAGACAGCTTGAAAGATATTTATGTTCAGATTATAGATTTATGACTTACTCTTTCCAATATTMATGAATGCAGAGGGTATTTGCCTTAGGCATGTTACAGTAGCAAAGCCTTGAAACTGGCAATAATTGCTTAACACTCTGAACAACGTAATTATATATTTTTGAGCATTTTATCAATCAATTTAAGGATGTATATGTACATTAAAAAAAGCAAGTATGATCTTTTCAAKGAGTAAAACTGCACTTTCATCATTTTATTTTTGAAAGCTGGTTTGCCTCCAAACAAATCACATTGCTTTCATTTTACATGCATACACATTTTACAAGTCTTATCGTTAGTGAGCCCCACGCAGTATGGGCTTAAAAGTTTAATCAAACTAAAAACCACGGTCCACTGATGTTCTATAGACCTGCTGGGTTTAGAGCTGTTATGAGAAGAAATGTTCCCTTTGCAGCCACAGAACGTCAAATTAATTACCATACAGTGATTCCTTCTGAAGAACAGAATTGCTTGGGCAGACTTTAAATATGGATGTGTAACTGTACTACCTGCATCGGATGATTTTTGTTTTGGTTTGGGTTTTCAACTGCCGTTGTCCGGTTTTCTTTGTCAAGACTCTGTGGAGAGTATTTAATTTAAAAATATATTAAATTATTTCATTTAGCATTCAAAGATGGATATTTGTGTAAATAAAAAGTAATTCTTCAGGCTTTGATGTGAATCAAACTTCTGTTTATATGTTTTTTGTGAATGGCAAATGTCCACGGCTTAAAAATGTTTGACATTAATGGCCTATGTTTATGAAAATTTTTKTAACTGTTTGGTCTACATTATTGATGGTTCAGTTCTTCCTCAGTAAAAAAGAGCATGGGATAAGAAGCAGATATCAAGTTTGGTTCTGTTAATATCTAAATATTGGGGGAAACATATTTGTCGTCGCGGAGGTAAGCCAGGAACACTCAATATGAACGTTCAATGCACTTCAACTTTATTGCCACAAGCATCAGACTTTTATACAGTAGTTAATGAGCTCATGCATATTGCAAAAGTACAGCTCCTTATTGGTCTATTCTCTGAATGCCAACTCCACCTCTACACCTTGTTTTTGCGCTTACAGCATGTCCTTGACATTCCTACAATCATCAACATTCACATCTGCTGTATTCGGTACTTTCCAAGTTCCTTGTTTACCAGCTGCACAAAGTCCACTTTGCCTTGTTCAACAAGCCATTCCTCCACAATTCCCACACATATTATGGTGCAAGCTAGCAAAGCAAAAGGAAGGAAAGAGGGCCCTATAGCATAATATACCTAGTCTAGGAATAGTAAAAGTCTTTGTAACTATTGTATTTTTTCTTTACCTTTTTTTTTTTTTTAACCTGAAATAAAATATTTAGGAATGATAGGGGAAGGCAATAGTTTTGTCTGTCACTTTCTGTGAAGGTTATTTACTGCTGTAGGAGTAAGGAATATTTCCTACATTCTAGGAAGGTGGGGGTGAGGAAGAAGAATGAGGCTTTAGTGCTGGATGATGTAGGCAGGGAAAGGCTCATTTTTCTTTCTGGGTCACTTTTCAATAGCTGTAACTTTAGCATCTCCAGAACTAGTGAATTGTTGTATGGGTTCCTGCTTAGACTGGCTGACCTCCTCCAACCACTTACACGCACGCACGCACACACGCACACACACACACACAGAGAAGGATGTGCGTGCACAGACACATAATATCAAGGGCCTAGAAAGCCCTGTCCATGTCCTCCAGCTTTTAAAATGGTTTATGGAAACAGAATCCATTCAAATAGATGGCATCTGTAAATATTTATGAAAAAAAAAGGGCAGCAAAAAATAAATGACATTTTCAGTAATCAAAACAATGCACTTTTTTAAATAACTTGAAAGAATTATATGAAATGGAACATTTTCCTCAATTCCTGTGCATGTTGGTAAATGTGAAAATGTCCCATTCTTAACTCCTTGGGTCTTTAAAATGCTTATTAAAGCTAAGTAGTAAATCTTATGTATTTCATTGCCATCTTGATAAACTCTCAGTGCTAAAGGGTTTAATAATAATGTAGATTGTAACAGCTGCTACACTCAGTGTTCTTTCCAACTTCAGATGATTTATTTTTGAAGTTTTATTTCTAAAGGCTTCCAGTTAATTGCTGCGTGCTTTAATTGGGCTTCGGTGTGCTCATCTTTTGATCACAGTGCAGACAGCAAACCATGCTTGGATAAGTCTTGAGGGTGTCTGCAGCCTGATGGATTGTGTATGTGACTGTCACTCCTTGGTCACACAAGATGCAGGTTCAGTTATTAGGATGGTGCAAACTGTAAGCAAGTCACAGAACCTAACGGTGCTACTAGTAGATCTATGCTGTGTCATAGCTTAAGCATGGCTTTAAAGAAATGGGGAGGAATAATAACTGATTGCCCTGATAGCATTGCGTCGTTAGTCCCCTAGGTGAAAGCTGAAGCTGAGAAACAATGGTGTTGAAGTTAATTTGCATTCTCAAGATGTTTTACCAGATAATTATATCGAGTTCATATGTCTTCTAAAAATTAGATGGATGTCTTCTCATACGCCTGTTTTCGAACTCAGAATAAAAATGGGAAATTGCTTGCATCYCCTAGCTTGCAATAATATGAACAGGTTAGATTATTTGCTTAATCTTTTATGCTGTGCTGGTATTGTGAGATTATTCTGAACAATGTTTGCCTCATTTAATCATCRTTGCGTAGATACTCTTATGGTCATACTTGGTCAACTTATTATTAGTCACTATACTAAAATGTTAGTGTCCTTACCATTAAAATTAACTCCATGTAACTGAATGTCTTTATATCTGAAAAAATGTACAGCTTTCAGTGTACTTTTGAAAATCAGAATTATCAAATGTAATAACCTATTATAGAAGAGTTTCCTCGTAGCATATGGGTTTCTAAATCCATACAAGAATCTTGCCTGATGGTTTATATACCATAACTGTGGTTATTCTAACCATATAAATGCCTCAYCTTTTCTTATTTTTAATTTATTATTATTATTGGATTATTATTGGTTATTTGTGATGTCAAAAAGGTTTCTTTCATGAATTTTAAATCTGGTTCTTTGGTTTTATTTAGTAGCTCCTTGTGCTGGCACTACAAGAAAGGGAACAGTTGATAATTATTTAGCTTTTAATATCTTTTATTATGGTATACTCTTTTTTCTGTCATCTTCCATTTGTGTTCCTTCTACAACCTTTTGAGTCCTTCGCTCTGCTGGAGAGACCTCATGTGTTTAATTATATTTTGGTACCATTACTTGAAGTTTCTATTTCTGTCACTTTTTTGACATGGCTTTTTCTSTTTTGGTAAAACTATTTCAGTAGAGTGCACATGCATGTATATCAAGACACATATACACAGACAAAATATATGTGGCTATGTATACAAACATTATAGATGTGTATTTACATATATATGTGCATATATAAAAATTTGCATATGGGTATATATGTGCATACACATATGTAAATGCACATATACCTAATATACATGTATATCATTTATATTAAAAATACATAAAAATATACATTATGCTATGCATTACAATGCTGTAGACATCAGGGTTTTAATCCTTTTTTCTTATACACAAATGTTTTTCTCCCTTATTTTTTTTTTCTTGAAATGCAATTCTTCCATAAGAAAGACATAAGTATCTCAGGAAATTGCATATTATTCATAAAATAGGAAATATTTCTAGGATTTCTACAAAATACATAGTTTAATCACATAAAACTTATGTTATAGACTATCCAGAAGTTTATTCAGCCTTTTCCGAAAGTAAAGATATCGTTGAGCTGAATTAAATAAAATTAGATTTGATATTTATAAGAGATTCAAAAAATGAAATTCAAAGTGAACTATTTTATTCTGAAAATTAGTCTGTCATATACCAATCTTTGTTGAGTTTCATCTCAACAAAAGTGTGTAGAGATTTATTGAAATCAGACAAAAATCAAAAGCAGTTTAATATTGGAAAGATAATCCTTAACCAGTAAGAGCAAAAATTCCTATTTCTGGCTCACCAATAACTCAAAGTTTACACTGTTAAATTGTACTTAGCCATAATTTTGATGTAAATGTGGTTTTGCAGGGGCAGTTGGATTTTTCTCAGTAAAAAGACAGTCTTCCCAAAGGAAAGCTCTCATCTCATCTTAAAAAGATGTTACTACAGAAAGATTCTTAAAGCATTTGGTCATCCTAATCTTTGACATGGCTTTGAAAATCTCAGCCTGTAAGTTCTGTTGATACATTATTATTGATTTTACTGTTAGGTGGTTTTTTTTCTGCTTGTTTTAAGATTCTGATAAAATTGGAGCAGGGATGTTCACCAGTTAATATCTCTATATAACAAAAGGTAAACAATGTTGATTTTTAATGGTAAAATTAAAAAGTAAAATTAAAACAAAAATGTTTAAATGTTTGTAATTTATATATTGTCAAGTAGCACATACATTACCAGTTCATGAATTATCATGTATTTCTGGATGTTGTTTAGAACTATTGGAGAGTTGGAATATATTCACGTACACAAATGCATGTGAGCATGATTTGTATGTGAATACATAATGGAGATTGTGAAATACGTTGCTTCTGTCACGATTCTTCTGTCTTCAATGCCTATCATATCTACTGGGCACTAATACGAAGTGCTTTGTGTAATTCTTAGTTCAATGTAAATGCATCTGCTGTTGCTGAGTTTTATGCTAAAGCTTTGTCCCTGCTCCTAAACAACTCATTTTCTGACCACTTTAACGGAGCAAAAAGCACAAGATGTCTGTGTAACAGCCTAAAATACAGAGATTAACTGTGAAGCTAGAAGACACTAGGGTTACTAAAAGATCCTTTCTTATCAAGGGCAATATTGATTCAGGGTGTCTCAGTTTCCCTAGGAATATATAAAGCATTTATAGCCAGAAATTGTATTAAAACTTATTTGCTGGTTAGCTTTATAAAGATGAAACTCTGTGTGTGTGACAGAATAAAGGTAGGGATACAGCCTGCGTGATGTGGATAAATGTGAAGAAAAGTTTTCACTGTGGCCACAACTTCTCCTATATATTTTTGTAATTTATATGTACATTAGCCATGAGATAACTCTGTTGAACCTTCTAGCATATTTTTACTTCTTGCAGAAAAATTCTTACTAATTTTCTTGGTATTCCTACTAGCCATTTTGAAGTTACATGTCTAAACAGCTATGTGAAGTCCCACAGAAAATATTTTTATCAAAGCTTTGAAAAATAGTCTGTCTGCATGAGCCCAGCAGTAGMCTAACATGCAGCTCAGTGGGTATTTGAAGCCATAGACACTTTTTCCTTCCTGGAATCTTCTGTCTGTCTACTTTTTCTTTTTTCTTTTAATACATTTTTTTTAATTCCTTGTTAGATGTTTAAATGAAGCAATGCTTCATCTCCCATCATGTAGCCAAAATTCTTCTGTCTCTAATAGCAGCCTCTGTCAACTTCTCTTAAGCTTGCCCACAGCTTTGGGATTCTTCATTACTGTCTTTGTGTAACCAGAATAAATAAATTCCATTCGGATAATAAATTTAAGATTGAAATAAAGGATTAGTCTTATTTTTATTCCAATTTTTTGTGTATAAAAATACGTACAAATCACTTTATTGAGTAAACATTCCTTTAGATTAGTTTGCACTAAAAGAATATGCTTTGCTTTCTCTTAGGAAGGAGTCTGCAGAAATCAAAGTGATCCCTAYCTGATTCCTTGAGACACAGTAAGGCTCATTACAAAAAGTAACAGTAAAAAAGGGCATCCCTTCCACTTGTTCTGGTTGGTTGTAGATGCTTACATATTATTTTGTGTAAGATCAATGCTATCTATCTACCCTGAATTCAGTAATGCCRTTCACTTTATTATTTGGGACCTAAAGCTTGCATAGTTACTAGATGTAAGTCTGAAAAAAAATCCTAACTCGGGCATTAGATCACAGTTTTATAACATCCTGATCAGAAGAATATGATCAGTACCTGTTTACGTGTAAACCTTGGAATTCAAAACTAAGCCCAGAACTGAGCTGCTTATCTTAGCTACACTTYTGTCTTTAATGGAGGCATAAGACATACTTTACAAGACATGGATTACTGGTGTGTTTATGAGCTAAATAACTTTAGTTTTAGAGCAACATAAGGGAAAAATACCTGTCAATGTAACAAACAGTGGCTCTCACATGCCATACCTTTATCTTCAAAAGTGATTCCTTTTGAAAAGCAAATTTTTTTGTAAATCACAGATATGATTGAGCCAAACTCCATCCTCAGCATACAGTACGCAAAGTAGCAGGGCTGACTAAAGTGGAGCATTGTGAAAATGTAATGGGAAGAACCAAGAACCTTAGACMTGTTCCATTTGTTAAGAAATTAAAACAGCTGGAGCTCAGTCCAGACAACATTTTTGAACAGATGTCCAGAATCTATTCATGGCTAATCAGTGTAATATTCAGAGCAATTCCAATGATTCGTCTTCCTACAAATACATTCTGCGTGGACCATATGAAAGAGTCATTCATTTTTTGTTGCTTGCCTCTTATCTGACATTATAAATAAAGTCAATTAGTACATGTTTTAGTGGCTGTTCTTGCCACTTTGATAAATGTCATTATAAATGAAAAATGAATAATTGCAACCTTACATGTAGCTTGAAGAATTAACCTCATGCCCCCCATATGGAACTGAATAAAGAAAAGTTATTTGAAAACATGCTGCTGGGAATTAATCTAGCACGTCAGTGGGGCAAACATTTCCCGTATAGGCGAGAGCAAAAAGAGCCYGATAACTAAGCTGTTTTCATCTATTACAGTTCCACCCGACAGGCAGCCTTACCTCTCTCTTTGGAGTAGATGTCAGAAATAACCTTCTCACACTCAGATTGTGGTGTATATACACAATGGATTTATTTCAGCCAGTGCTTCTATGTTGTTCTGCTCTTTTCTTACCACCACACCTCCCTCAAAAATGGCACACTATTGTTAACACCACACGTCATGGGCAAAATGCCCATGTGCAAAGCCTGGGAGTCACAGAGAYTGAGAGGAGAAATAGTCTAGGATCATACTGACAGCATCAAAAGTGCTGCAGATTCACTGAGGAAATGAGGTTAGGTTATGGTAGAGCACAGCCATCTACCTGGTACCAGTTAGGCTTTCTCCCTGCTGAGACCTTCTCACTTGCATCAGGTCTTCTCTTCATTGCCTCAAACTGAAATGGCATATCTTTCCTCCAGCTGTATTAWTTTGTTTGCCATTAAAAAAATACCAAATTACTGTTTAGCATTTTCCCCCCTCTCTTTTGCTCTGTCTCTCTCATCTTTTTTCCTCTTCCTTTTATTTTCTTGAAAGAAATGGTTGCTAAAACTGTTCATGGTGATTGATACAGAGTGTTTCTGAATGCTGGAAACATATCTAGTAATTACACTGTTCAGACATGAAGATTGTATTACCTCAAATTGCCTGGAATGATGTCAATTTATCAAACTTCCTGAGAGAAGTTCATCTCTGCTGTAAAGCGATCACTTCTCTCTGTGTTAGCTTGCTTTATCTAATACAGAGGGTCCAGAGGGGATTTATTCACTCTCTTTTTCAACCTCATCCTCCTTTGGATTCTGCCAGACCAATGGGGAAAAAATGAGAGTGTGTTTTGTGACTGCCTTGTTTATTTTATCGTCTTTCAGTGCAGYGGAGGGAGAGGATGTATAATTTGATTTGAAAGCCCAAGACAGTTAAGCAACAGGGCTTCGACAGAGCAGCAGTAATCATGTCTGCTTACTGAGGTAAAACATGGTCTGTTTGTATTCCAGACAGAAGATTTCAATTATGCTTGTTTAAGACTAACAGATTAAAAAGCATAAAGATTCATTTCCTATTAAGCACTGTTTTGGTAAGTCATTAATGCAAGTATCAAAGCATACTTCCTGGACATTTTCCTGTCTGTTTAACGCTGCCAGAAGGAAGAGAGCATGTTTGTAACATTTATCTGCCCATTAATGATCAAATGGTGTCCTACAAAATGATTTTTACCCTTTGGACTATCAACAACAGAATAATTTACTTAAAGTTAGGTGTGCAARTGTAGCATTCTTAGCCTTTTTTCCATGGTGTCATTCCAGTGCTTTTAGATTAGCTGACCTAAAAATAAATGTAAGGTTAATAGGAGACTTGTCTTATTTGGAGGGCAGTTACTCGGTGGCAATCCAGACTACTATGACTCAAAGACTAAAATGAAGCATGATTTCTTAATAACCTGAATTCATATTTTATTATGTGTTTGCTTTCAGATTTCTGATAAGGATGTATATTTTTATATGATTTCCCCCCCTCTCATTAAGATCTGTCTATTCTGAAATAGGTGATTTTGCAGTGTAGACTGTTTCTCAATAAAATGTGAGCCAAAACCTGAGCTTTTAATCTTATTCCTGTTTGTTCTATAGTGCKGTATAAGTACTAAATAGTTTTAAGAATGCCATGGTCACACAGGCAGACAAATCAAGTTAAGCAACGGTGAGTACTAACTGAAAAAATAGTTCTGGAATTTCTCATCTGTTTACAAGGTTCTTGTTAGCTGAAAAATACAGATAGCAAAGTCACCAGCTATATTCCCCTAATTCATCTTAACCTTCAAAGAAGAAGCATAAACAGGRCTGCTCCAGTGCCTCCAGAACGCCCCATTTTCCCCTCTCATGAGTGCAACCAAACTGTCTTTAGGATTCGGAGCTTATGTAGACTCAGCTACTTCCAATATTTCAGCTCAAGGAGGAACCTCCAGCTGTGAGACTAAAAAAGCCTTTTAGGACTTTATTAACTTTACTTAGAATAAAACTAATTCTTCTTGGCTTTGTATTTTACAAAGACACCCAGGCGCTTTAATCCTTGAGGTAGTGCATCCCTCTGATTTAACTAATTAGGCAACCCCAATATGTACCACTGGGTAAGTCTGGCAAAACCTCCTATCCTGGATGTGTAGTCCAGAGCACCAGTGAAATAACACAGCGAGTGCACTCATCAAAGGTCCTGTTAACAAGGAAAGAAACAGGTGCTAAATAAAATCCAAGCCAGGTTTAATACCCCTTCATAACACTTCATCTTGTAATTTTCATACTACATTGCTGCTACTTCTATATCCTACACTCCCCACGTTATTTATACTATCAGGCTTACATTCTTGATATGAATTATTTTATATTCGTAACATTTCTTCAGGGAGTAACTCAGGGAATAACTCAAGGAATTCCTGAATTATTTTAAAAATGTAGATCCTTCATTCCAGGTTTGATTTAAGCCTATTGATAGCAGTTTTCAAAGCTCTTCCTCAGAAAGCACTATTATTGATGTAAACTATAATCTTTGAACTGCTTGCAACAACGAACCGTCTTTTTGTTATATTTACATGGCCAATTACARTTATCTAATGTCCATGTCTCTTAGGAATCACTCTAATAATACTAGTCCACAATGTTACCTGTTGCTTCCATCCTCACCAACCACTTTAAAGACTATTCCATTATTTGATGGACTATTCCATTTTTTTGCGTACGTTTTTACTATTTTTTTTAATGACCTAATGGACTACTTCAGACATCCCCAGTACAAACTGTCCTGTATTGCCCCATGCCAGAAAGAAAACCTGCTGTTACCGTGCCTGCTGTCGCTATTAGATTACATATAGCATAAAAATCACTGTCCACTGAGGAAGATCACGTTGTCAGCACTGTCTGCCAAAGTGAYGCTGAACAACTCAGGTCCTATCTCCCACTGTGCTGTACTGCAGGAAGGCATTCAAGGAAAATAAAACAACCATAGCTTGCTGACAGGCTTAAGAATGTGTTCTGTAAAATATGCCGTGAATAATTCTCTTCTTCACCATTTCTTTACAACTCTAAGTCTCCTGGGGAAAGACATGTATAATTTGACAGCATTTTGCTATTGTGAAATAAGAATTTTAGCTCTATTGTCAAACTGTGTGCATGAATATCTGTTAATGTATCCTTTTTTTAAGTAAGTATAGGAAAACTCTGAGTCCCTAATCAAGGAAAAAAGAAGTTAATAAAGACCAAGGCCTTGCCTGTACATAAATTCTCCCTACCCACCGCTAATTGCAACTGAAATTGTTTTCTAACTTTGTACAGTTAAAACAGCATAGACCTATATTTGGACATGATAAAGGTGCTAATATTGGAAAAAACCTACACATGCATTTAATTTTATGCATACAGCAAAGGCCCCATCATGAGTGAGATTTCTGATATCACATTAAGTAATAATGTAACGAGAAATATATCCCAAACTATTTTTAAATATACATACCTCTAAGGAAGGTACAATCTTTAGTTTTCTTTTTATAGTTGCTGCTGTTGTTGTTCATAACATTTTTACAGTATGGATTGGCTTTTAATGTACTTGGATTGAATGTCATAGAGTATTTCAGACTGTAGCTTTTTTTCAGTGGAATGAATGTGATTAAATTCCTGAGAGAGTTTTTTCAAGGGGCAAGTGTCATTGCAAGGTAGATTTGATATAGCAGTTGGAAACATGACACTGYTATCTTGTGGGAATTCTTTTTCTTCTTTCCTCCATGTTGTGTCATTCTCCGTCTCCCAGTTTCAATAGAATTTAGCTCAAAGAGCACGACTGGCTCTCCACATATACAGWTTCCTAACAAGCAAAGAACTCACGAGGCATTCAGTTCCTTAATAGTAGGAATTGTGGTTTGTATGGAAGTGGTTTTGGTTTTGATGAAATATTATTTATGACTGTTTTCTTGCTTTTTCAGCACGGCATAATTCATACTCCCTTTTACACTTTGAGATGTTTATACAGCACTCTAGAATTAAGATTAGTGAGATAAAATGTAAGCTCCTACTTAAGGGAGTGGTAAGGCAGGAAATGAGGAAAATGATAATATGATCCCWCTTGCATTGAGGATATGTGGCGGCAGCAGCAAAACTGCTTCTACCTTAAACACAGGATTTAAAGTCCTCTCTCCATGGTAGATCCCTACAGAGGCAGCTCGAGACTTTCAACAGTATGTATAAAATCAATTTAACAGCAGTGTTACATAGTGGTAAGGGGGAGGATGGAGATTTTCAGGCTAGTAGGGCAAGGGGGTGAGTAGTTGAGAAAAATGGAGAAAGCGGCATCAGCAGAGGCTGTGAGGAAGGGGTGAGAATCAGGGGACTTATGGGGAATTTAGAGGGGTCAGAAGTCTTTGTTTCTTTATTCACCCCCCACCCTACCGCCTTCCTAATGTAGCTTGCAACCCCTTCACTGATCTGATTTTGAGGAGGTAATTCAAAGGTGTACTTCAGGGTTATCCTCTTTTCCCTTCTGTTCCTTACTGCAGCCTGTTCAGGTACCTGAAGCTCCCATGCTGCGCTGCTTGCGTGTGAGTGGGAGGAAGGAAGGAGGGAAGGAGGGAAGGAGGGAAGGAGGGAGGGAGGGAGGGAGGGAGGGAGGAAGGAAGGAAGGAAGGAAGGAAGGGAGGGAGGGAGGGAGAGAGGGAAGGAAGGAAGGAAGGAAGGAAGGAGGGAAGGAGGGAAGGAGGGAAGGAGGGAATGGGGTGGATGACAATGAAGACAAGAGAGGGGAAAGGGGTGTATGTGTGAAAGGATATAAATGTGACAAGGTAGTGACTGCTGCTCTTGGGAAAGGGTTCCTTCTATCTTTCACCACACTCCCAGCAGCTCTCCTTGCTGTCTCTTCTATAATGGCAGCTGTACCCAGGTATTATCTCCACCACCATGCAAATGTTCTTGATGTATTTAAAATTAATTCAAAAGTTCAGAATTGCTATAGTGTGGTCTGGTGCAGTAACTGTACCTGTTTGAAACATTTGGACAAATGTGATGTGATTCCAAGCTTCAAAACTCTTGCCAAATTGGTAATCAAATAAACAAACAAGAGGGAAATCTCCCCATTGTAGCTTTCCCACTAAATGTTTGCAGAGTATATGCAGAAAGAAGGGAGGCATGAGAGGCAGGAAGATTTTTTGTTGACCTTTTTTCTTCTTTAGCATAAAATTCAACATTGAAGATTTTGGAAAAGTCTTTGCAATGTGTAAATATTTGGCGAGGAAAGAAAGAATTATTTTTAACAATAAAGTTCTACACTTATAACCACCTGGCATCATCACTTCTTTAGTACTTGACCTACAACAAGACCCACTAACAGGTAAAATAGTTCCTGGGCAAGGAAGGGGAAGCAAGAAGGAGCAGGGGAAATCAATGAACAGACATCTTTGTGGTGACATTCTCATCATATGAGCTGGAAACTGAAACTTGAAAAAGTCTTTGCACCTTGAGTCATCAATAATTTTCAAACATCATCCTCAATAAAAGATGTAGGCCTGATGGATGGTGATGGAGTGCCGGTTTTAAGTCTCCTTTTGGCTGAATTGCTTGCTGGTGCTGGTACACAAAAACAAATGTAAGTGTCCTCTGTACCCCCACTCCATTTTTTTTTAACCAGTAAGTATTCTAGCATGAAGCTTTTAAATATTTTATATCTAGAGTGCCTTTTTCATTAAGAATACACTTTTATTTCCTGACATTGAGAAAATGGATCAGGATCATCACTTTAAAAAATTTTGTTTAAATGCAGATTTTGAATGGCTGCCAGGACTGAATAAAAAATCCCTGCAGAACAAACACTATAAAAATCAATAGTGTTCTTTCCAGGGAGGTATATTTATCTGGTCATGTCTCCTTGCATTTCACTGTAGTATTTTTTGTGGTTTTAAGTCTTTTTTCTTTCATAAAAGCAATGCCTTGTACCTGGTTAATCTAAATTACTGTTGTACTTTGTGGGCCTTAAATAAATAACTGATCATCATAATCAAACAGGCACTTCTTAGGGATGTTTTTAACTTCCCGTTTTCAATATTACAAGAAAGGATTCCAAATTATCTTTAAATCTGTTCTTTAACATGTTATTGGCTTAGTCATATATATATGAATAGAACCACTTGTGCACAACCTCCGATTTCTCTGCATTCCCTGGATTCTCCTCTTTCCTTGTTTTATTGAGTGAAGAAGAACTAGACACAATGAAGAATTAATTTTGACAGTGTTGTTTTCCACCTGTGCCTTCTGGAGAGATCTCTGCATCCAACCAGACCTAACCTCATCCTGCTCCTTGTTACAGTTTATTCAAATCTTGCAGCTGAGATGCTCTTGTGATCACTTGTTAACTTGTTTCAGGTTAAAAGACCTACAATTCAAGCATTGTAAACTAGACCAACTCATTTTCACTGGAATGAGTTAGTAAAATGTTTTCAAGTTCTGAGGAGTAGCATCTAGCAGCAGGACAGTGAAGAGCAAGGGGCTGTATAGCAGTAGCTACACAAGCTGGTATATCTGTAGCCAAAAGAAAAGATGTTAAAAAGTTCTTACAGAGACTGTTGACATCATTCTTGAACACTGCTGTTTCCAAAATTTTAAACATCACGTCCAAGGATTGTATAAATAGCAGCAATTAAAAAAAAAAAAAAAAAAAAAGAGCTATGTAAATTCTATATGAAAAGAAAAACAGTTGTCTCATTCTGAACTGGTTCAGCAAATCTGTAGTTAGAGAAATATATCAGAAGTACTTCCCTCCACACATGATACATAAGAGCCTCATTACATGCAAGTAAAAGACCTCTTAGTCTTCTGACCACCGCACAGTCTCTGCAGGGAAGAAAAGAGTGGTTTTGTGACAGAGGGCGTACCGGATCAAGTGTTCCTGTGGTCTTCAGTAATTGTTGAAAAACAATTCTTGAGTAAGTGAAGAACAAAATACACAAGATATAATTTCCATCATAGCAGTTTGTTGTCCAAATGAAAAACTTGCAATGCCAGAGATATAAAATATAGTAGAGTTCCTAAGCTACTACTAAGATATCCTGTCACGCAACTGACGTTGCTCTATTGGGTTTTATAAATGATGTACTTCTGCCAGCTCAGATGCAGACTGAGAGTCTTGCCTATTATGAAGTTTTGCCAAAACACTTTAAGTGCTGCAAGTATCTTCTGTATCAAACAGGAACATATTTTAAAGTAAAGGACTGAATTCAAYGGTCCCTAAATTATTTTTTTTTCCAGTTCTCATCAAGTAAATGCAAAAAAATGTTGGATCATTCTTAAGTATTAAAAATTTGGGTTGAAAGTCATATTGTCAATATTAAATGCTAGAAGAGGTGGTAGGCTTAATAATTTTTGTCATTAATCATATTTCCACTTCTATTTCATCCTCTAGGTTTAGCCAAATACTGTTATACGTGGAATCCACCTAGTGAAAGAAAAGATTCGTGTCTGTTCAAGCATCCTGATTATGAATGCTATTTCGGTCAAATTAGACTGCCAGAGCATGACAGCAATGTCATTAGTTTATTGTGTTTTGAAGTCCTTCTCAAACATAGTTCAGTTATTTTGCTTTAGTTCTTTCTCCTTTCCTCTACTGTGAAAGAATTGGGGACCAAATGGAAACTCTAACAGATCTCCAGTATGTAACAGCTTTTTTTTCCACTGTTTGCTGTGTCTGGTGGCAAGTACGATCTTGTGCTAATGCGGAACTGTGAGGCTACGTTAGCAAGGAGAAGTAATGTTTTCTGACTTGCTCAGATGAACTTGAGTCATGAAGTTCATATTCCAACTTAAACACACTAAGCAAATGAATGTTCTGGTCTGTGGAATACAGTCATGACATACAAGTCAAAATAAATTGCACGGATCTTTTTTTCTTGTTAAACTCTTCATATTTTTAGACATACTTAACCCTGAATATGCTAGTTATTTACATGTTATTATTTTGAAAAATATTTTTCACTAACCAAGATAATATTTGTGGTTAGGAAAGCACCTGCTTACATTTCAATGACTTCAGAGAGGTGTAAGTATGTAAGAAAACACTTAAACTCATAGTCGAATTGTTTTTTTCTCAAGTGAGAAATATAATTAACAAGCGTTAGATATGTTCAGGAATAAAATTGGACATGTTTCTAGATTTTTAATAAGTTAATTGTTCTTTGATACAGCAAAATGATTCATTACTGAAACTCATCCTTCGAGTACCTTGAGGATTTGTACTTCAGCCTTTCACAATACCAGAGCATTCTAAACATTGAATATGGTTTATGCATAATTTCCCCTTTTATTACTAGAAATTATTTCTGTTGATTTGGGAAAAAAAGATCCAATGCAAGAATGACCTTCCTATCAAATTATTCATTCATATATAAAAGGAGTAAAATTATCATTTCTTTTTTTTAGAGGACAATGAAATGTAGGTAAAATTCATACTTTCATCTTTTGAAAATAAAGACATATCTGAGCAAAAGCTGCTTTATGTTACACTCAAAGCTATGAAGATGACATACAAGGTAAACAATAACTCTTATTTGCCTCCTTTTATATGCAGGCACACAACCTGAATTTCAAACATTAAAACCGACAGATGTATTTCAATATTGCTAATGTGTTATTGTGAACCAGTACATTTATACCTACATCAAATTAAATGATATAATTTGAACTTCTCTGAATAGTTGCTGTCTTGTAATTACTTGTTCTTTTTCATCAAAGAAAACAAAAAGGTTCCCTTTAAGTTCCAGARTGCTTTTAAAGTTATCAAGTCACTGAAACATTTTTATTGAGATGCTTGCTCTTACAGAGTAAGATGTACATATTTCAGCACTAGCTCTAGAAAGAAAAAGAAAACAACCCTGTAGTTCAGCATGAGTATTTCTGTGTTTATTTATAATCACACTGAAACATCAGCCTGTGAGCTAGCTTTCTTTAAGATTTGTACAACCAAAAACCTATACTTTTATCTGTGTGCTTTTCTCTATAATACAGACACACTAACTGGAAAGTGAAAGAAAACACGTGCAAAAAATCCACTAACTTTTGGGAACAGTGCTGTATTTACTAGTAATAGAGAAAAAAGTGTGCAGGTAGTCCATTTTTTGTCTTCTGATGACACAGGAGGGAATTTTCGAAAATATTTCTTTTGAAAGAATATGTCAGCCATTTTAAAATGGACATTTGTATGCATACATGGGGTTTGTATGAATGTATTATTTTATTATTACTATCATTTCTATTGCTAAGAAGGAACTAGACAGCTCAAAAAGGCTAAACAAATAACTTTGAAGTGTACAGGACTTTAGTTAGATGTAATGAAAGATTAGAATCTTCTAAAAATCTCAAGATAGATTACTATATTTGAAAATACAAATAATGAGTGAGCAGTGAATCTGTCAACTTCTCTTTGCATACTATGAGAGTGCAGACAAACACAAAACACATTTAAATTAAAAAATAAAGATGAATTAACACCTGTGGCTGCACTACCTAATTCATAGCAGCAAATTTTACTGCTTCAGAGAATAAATTCATTGAGAGCTRGGATCAAGATGAAACTACTGTCCATGGAATACCACACTTAAAAGCATTAAGTGGAGGTTATGCTTTACAGGGTTATGTACTACCAGAAATACTATACTGGATTAGATGGACCACTGTTTTGTTCCGGTCTAGAAATCCCTATGGTCTAGGAAATGGTTACATCAGCCATGATGCTTAGCACCACTATTAGAATAAGCCTAGTAATGTCTTCTTTGCTCTCCCTTCCCTCCTCTGCCCCTCTGCCATCTAAACTGTGGAAAAGTATTGTGGCCCTTGAAGAAGCTCCTTAATGCAGTAATCAAATCAGTAACTTGTTCTGCTCCGAGAACAGTCACCTAACATTTTGCTTGGGTATCCATGCGTACTGATTTTCTTTTTTTTCTCTTTCACTGAAGTTTTTCCATGATGAGTAAAGTGTCTTCCCATAGGTCTGCACTGAAAGACACTCTTGCTTTAGGAGACAGCCTCCCTGCCTTTCACAAACACAAGGGACAAAAAAATCTTTGAACTCTTAAAAGACTTCTACATATGCTTTCTTTGTAAATGATGTGAGTATGAATGAGGGGAAAAAAATGGACCAATCATGTTCCAATTAGAAAGGGAACCTAAGAAATATCTCCCATGAGAAATTAGAAGAGGTATCCTTTGAAAAACAGCCTGATACATATATCTCTCAGAATCAACAAAGGAATAAGAGAAAAATTACTATCTAGAAAATCAGGCATCCAAACTACAGTCTCCCAACCTCTGGATCTTGCTGCAGTCTTAGGCATCAAACCATTATCCTCTAAAGAACTGCAGCTCCTCAATGTCCTTCAACTTATTCTCAAGATGCATGCAATAAAGGCCGTTGCTAGGAAAACAGAAAAATCAGACCTTTAAATGTCAATCTTTTGTTTTTGGAAWACTTTACTCTTCTGGTCTCTGCTACCCCACATTTTTTGTCAGTTTTTGTTAAGTATCTGCACTTCAGTAACCCTGTAAGGCAGATTGTGGTTATCAGGATATTTATACATCAGTCTGGGATACAGGTTTCTGGTCATTTCTAACACAGGACAAAGTTGATGAGAATCTCAATCCCAATCAAAATTTAAAATCACTACTTATTTATCATTTGAAAACAGATTTATTAAGACAATTCTAGTGCAAAAAAGGCTTTTGTAAAAAAAAAAAAAAAAAGGGAAGGGAAGGAAAAAAAAGGAAGGAGGACTCCATTGTGACAGGCTTTTTAAAGAAAGATAATCTTGAAAGTTTCTCTGACAGCTCCAGCAATAATCCTAACTGCCAGCCCAGTGGTGATGAATCCTTATGTTCTCACCAAGAGTGTCTTTTCAGACATGGTATCATGGGAATTGACATTGTTAAGATGTAGCTGTTGTGATGGCACTTTTCTCCTCTTACTATCACATTAGGTTCATCCCTATGTAAAAGCAAACTCAATGGTCCTGGACAAACACTAAAGCAGCAAAGATGCTAATGGCTGCTAATCTGTGCTTTCTGTATGTGGGGGTCTAACCTGCAGCTTCAAGCTCAGTTATATACACTGGGAAAGCAGTGAATGTTTCTAAAACAAATGTTTTGTGACTTAATTTCTATTGAAATGGTTTGTTTCCCCTTACCCTCTTTAGTAATGTTTGTGATTCATGATTTTGAAGGTTAAGGAAACCCAGGCTTGTTTGCATGCCATAAATTAAAGCCATCAGCATACGATTCATGACTGCAGTTTCACACCCTGGAATGGATGCTGTCACTGTTGCTGTCCTTTGCAGTCTAGGGTTGATGCGCAACAGCAGGTGCCTTTGAAAGAAATGTTGTTGGCGTTTGTAAAGGCAGACTGCCCAAAGCTGCATCTTTTTTTTATTTAGGGAAAGGCCATTGTTTCTTTTGTTGCCAGTCTGTCAGGGGAAATCTTTGCAGAAGAGCTCAGGCAGATTAAATGGCACAAAAGGTTTAAGAAACATGGCTACACTGAAGGGTTCATGGACGTTACACGTCATTGGTCATACTTAAATATACTCGAATACTGTTCCCATGATAGTCTAAACCTAGCAATCCTGAAACTGTAAAATAACCTTCAGCTTTGTGTTTGGGGGTTTTATTATTATTATTATTATTATTATTATTATTATTATTATTATTATTTCTTACATGTTTAGATGCATAGAAGTATTAAACACAGTATTTTTATGTACAAAGTCTTATGTAATAATTAAAAATCATGGTAAAGTAGCTGGAAAAGAAGAAGAATGTAGCCTGAAATAGTTAACTGTAGGAATCTGTAATGCCAAATATTTCAGAGCCCTTTTTTTTTTAAGTTGAAATTTTGGAAATAAGGTAGTCTACATCTCTAATTACAACCTCAATGACTGTGTAACATTGATAGTTCTCACATTTTGTAAGTAAATTTAAATCCTGTGGCATTTCATATAAAGCTGAATTATACCCTCACATACACTAGAAACCTGGGTCAGTAAGATAAATTTCAAGAGTATCAAATGCAACATTTTGTGGAGATTTGGGTTCTATTTCTGTGTTGAAGCTGATGTTGCTAAGCAAGATTCAGGGTAAKTGCCACTTTTGCTTGCTAAATCTGCAAATAGCAGTATTCAGTCTTCTAAGTTGCATCAATTAGAAGGAAGTCTGCATGCATGATTTGCAAACACTAATAGTGAAACAATATTGATGTTTATATTTTGTATCAGTGTCACAGTATTTTGTTCCAATAAAATCCTTTCATTTCTTCACGACTTTTCCAATATGATAAAATATGACRTTAAATTTAAGCTATAGTCAAATGCAAACCATCAAATTGGTACAAGTGCAATTAAATATTTCAATCTTATGAAAATGAAATGTTGTAATACTTATATAAAATGAGAGATGTTAGATTTTTCTTATTGYTGTTTTGTCTTCAGAGTTAGCACATTTTGACAAAATGCAATCTTCCAGCAACACTGACTTGTCAATGGGGCAGAAGAATTTGTCTGTTTATAGTTTGTACCTTGTTATCAAAGTTATCTAAGTACCTTCAGTCCTAGGTTTTTCAAGTAAAGACTTGCAGATTTATCTTTCTGTCTCTGCCTTCTTTACACCATTCCTTTCTCGTGTCTCTACATTTGAAACTGTGTAGAAATTGTGCACCAGATATGAATGATTCTTTTGATAAGCAAAATGCCCAAAGTTAAATCATGACAGAGGACTGTCTCATTATGGTGAAAGAAGAATGCAGCACCTAGTCCTTTTTTTTTTTTTTTTTTGGATTGTTCTGAATGGATCAGGAGTCAGTTTTAGGCATTATGATTCGTAGAAAGCTTTATTCCTCTTTCACTGCTGCTGAGCTGCCTCTAACACAAAATGAAACAAAACAACCTCATCTTTTCCATAATTAGGTGGAAAGTCAAAGGTTCAGSGAGAAGGTGAAATATCTATTGGAAATGAAATTGTCAGAAGTTTTTGACATTTCTATTTCAACAACACTTAAGTGACCYGAGCAGCCAGGGAYCAGGTTAGGAGACCTAAAGCCCTGACAGAAGTAAATCTGTCCAGGGACATCAAGGGCRACAAGAAAAGTTTTTATATCACGTTAGTGATGAAAGGAAGACTACAGAAAATGTRGGCCCTCTCCAGAATGAATTGGGAGACCTGATTATCCGGGATATGGAGAATGACTTTTTTGCCTCAGCCTTCACCAGCAAAGTGCTCAAGCCTCACTGCCCAAGCTGCAGAAGGCAAAAGCAGGGACTRGGAAATGAAGAGCCGCCCACTGTAGGAGAAGATCAGGTTCGAGACCATCTAAGGAACCTGAAGGTGCACAAGTCCATGGGACCCAATGAAATGCATCCGCAGGTCCTGAGGGAACGGGCGGATGAAGTTGRTAAGACACTATCCATCATATTTGAGAAGTCGTGACAGTCCAGTGAAGTTCCCACTGACAGGAAAAGGGGAAACATAACCCCCATTTTTMAAAAGGGAAAAACCGAAGACCCGGGGAAGTACAGGCCAGTCAGTCTCACCTCTGTRCCTGGGAAGATCATGGAACAGATCCTCTTGGAAGCTATGCTAAGGYACATGGAGGACAGGGAGGTGATTCGAGACAACCAGCATGGCTTCACCAAGGGCAAGTCCTCCCTGACCAACCTAGTGGCCTTCTGTGATGGAGTGACTACATCAGTGGACATGGGAARAGCTACAGRTATTGTCTATCTGGACCTCTGTAAGGCCTTTGACACGGTCCCCCACAACATCCTTCTCTCTAAACTGGAGAGGTATGGATTTAATGGGTGGACTGTTCGGTGGATGAGGAATTGGTTGGATGGACRCATCCASAGAGTGGTGGTCAATGGCTCAGTGTCCAGRTGGAGATCGGTGTCGACTGGTGTCCYKCAGGGKTCYGTMTTGGGACCAGTACTGTTTAATATCTTGATCAGTGACATAGACAGTGGGATCGAGTGCCCGCTYAGCAAGTTTGCAGATGACACCAAGCTGAGTGGTGCGGTTGACAAGCTCGAGAAGTGGGCCCATGTGAAMCTCATGAGGTTCAACAAGGCCAAGTGCAAGGTCCTGCACCTSGGTCRGGGCAACCCCYRGTATCAAWACAGGCTGGGGGATGAAGGGATTGAGAGCAGCCCTGCCRAGAAGGACTTGGGGGTACTGGTGGATGGAAAAACTGGACATRAGATGACAATGTGCGCTCGCAGCCCAGAARGCCAACCGTATCCTGGGCTGCATCAAAAGMAGCGTGGCCMGCAGSTCGAGGGAGGTGATTCTGCCCCTCTACTCCGCTCTGGGGAGACCCCACCTGGAGTCCTGCGTCCAGCTCTGGAGCCCTCAGCACAAGAAAGACATGGACCTGTTGGAGCGGGTCCARAGGAGGGCCACAAAAATGATCAGGGGCATGGAATGCTTCTCTATGAAGAAAGGCTGAGAGAGTTKGGGTTATTCAGCCTGGAGAAGAGAAGGTTTTGGGGAGACCTTATTGCAGCCTTTCAGCACTTAAAGAGTGCTTATAAGAAAGATGGGACAAACTTTTTAGCAGGGYCTGTTGCGACAGGACAAGAGGGAATGGTTTTAAACTAAAAGAGGGTAGATTTAGACTAGACACAAGGAAGAAATTTTTTACAATAAGGGTAGTGAAACACTGGAACAGGTTGCCSAGAGAGGTGGTAGATGCCCCATCCCTGGGAACATTCAAGGTCAGGTTGGAYGGGGCTCTGAACAACCTGATCGAGTTGAAGATGTCCCTGCCCATGGCAGGGGGGTTAGACTAGATGACCTTTAAAGGTCCCTTCCAACCCAAACTATTCTATGATTCTATGATTCTATGATTCTATGATTCTATGATTCTATGACTTGGGAGACCACTTGAGGAAGAAGAATATTTTGTTTAAAAAAAAAAGAAAAAGCAATAATCTAAATGAATCCCCCCTGTACCCGCCCCACATTTGAATATTGAAAGGAGGGATAATTACAAGAAATATTCAATTTGCATTTGATTTTTTTGACTGGCTCCAACCCACAACAGTAAGTGCTTTGTGCTTCCATTCAATATTTCGGTTGTCAGCAGATRTTCAAAGAGAAGTGCAGTTCCCTGTACATTGTAGCTGACATCAGGGAGTATGTTCGTAGTTATGTAGAATAATTTCATACAAGAAAGTGACATACTGTGATTGCACATTGCCTATCATTGCACAGCATCAGGCTTTGGAAGACGCTGCATTTGCTTGCTGATATATTATACCTCTCTAAATAAGCTGGTAAAGTATGAGAAGTGAGTCATCTGAAGTAGGTTGCCTGCAATATCCTAAACAAAATCCTGCAATATCCAAAACAAAAGTATGCAGGGAGGTGTGCAGATATCCTTCTTTCTCTGCTAGCACTAGCAGGGCATTTAAGATACTTTTCGGCACAAGTCTTTTGTTAGTCAGAGTAAAACATTTTCTAAAGCTAACTTTTCTCCTGAAAAATGCATTGCTAGCTGGAATGCTGTGTTTCCTCGTGTAACAGCTGCTCACATGTTGTGGCATTTTCCATAATCAGAACTGGGCAACAGACTACCATAATTTTAAGACAAATTCACAGAACAGCTGCATCCTATATTTGAGAGTGAAAAAGGAGATGAGCAGTGAGTGGGGAGAACCAGTCTTTTGGACAGCAAAAGCATAGTGGCATCTATGAGRTTATCTAACCTGGCTCGGGCCACCCTAACCCCCCATTTTTACTGTGGTTTTCATCTGYATTGTTTTGTGTTATATACCAGATAATGCATTATAATCAAACAGAAAATCCGTTTCTGTACTTGATTGTATTCCTGAAGTCAGGAAAGGCATTGTGGTGAAACAGAAGCCGGAACTGATTCTGGCCTGGTATTTTAAGAGTTTGGAAGCTGACGACGCCCTGGAATTCCACCTGAAGTGTTTAGCACACTGCTGCATGCATCACTGCACAGGAGCTTGACATAACGATGATTGAGGCAAACAAAYGTGGGGGGATGGATTAAACAGTACTGCACTTGTAGCCCGAGATATGTGAAAACATGGCAAAAAGTTTCAACATATACTTCGGGATGATTTTAGGTGGTAGCCGCAGAGAGCCCAATCACATAACCCAAACAAGGGGCTGAGATGTCTGATCTATTTCTGAGCTCAGTCTCGGCTCTGGTAGCGTGCCTTTTCTTAGGGCGCTCCGCAGGCTGTGGTGCAGCCCCCATCGCAGAGTGGCTTCAAGTACTGAATAACTGAAGAAAGTCCTGGCCTGCAGCTAGGACAGGGCCATGTGCTGTAGAGCCAGAAACCTTCTTTTTCCCCAGTAATCTCCCAAACTGGGTCTAGTCTTGACCCTGAGGATCTTCATTATGTGGCTATTGAGACTGTTTCAATTCAGAAAAACCTTAGTGAGAAYTACAATTTCTTGTGTGGCCAATTCATGAAATCCAAGGCTTTTTGTGAATAGAGCTAAACTGTGACACACTTGAATTGCAAGACTTCTCCATGTAAAAGAAAGTTTTGTTTACCACTGCCACTACTTGAAAATTGGAGGCATCACCTGTTGTATTGTTTTGCCTTCCAGATCTGACTTTTAAAATATTTTTTTCATAGTATGTGAGCTAGTATGTGAAAATCTACATATTGGTAGTAGTTTTTATTCTCATGCTTTCTAACTCATGATAAAGGCGRGGCACCAACAAAGTATATATCAGACCACTAAGAGATAAAATGGAGAAGGAGGAAAGGTGAAGACATAGTACTCCCACCTGCATTGCCTAGTGTAAGTATGTTCTCTCAGAACAATTTTTTGTCACCTTGAAGGCCATGGTAAGTAAGYGTAGCACAACGTAAAATGTAAGTGTAACAATACAGTTTATTTATACAATAAGTATATTTAAATACGGAAAATACTATAGAGACAGATACACAGAAATAGAGAAAAGAACACTTGTCTATTGCTCCTTCTATCAAAAATCAGGACGCTGTTCACCCTGTGTACTACCCGAAAGACGTTCTTTCTGTGTTTTTTACTACATCTACAGCACTAGTGATTTACTTTTTATGTAAGCATCACATATTTAGATGTCCTGTTGTTGAARAGGTTGTTGATTTAGGCATACATATAATCACTTATAATGAATACAGCCTAAGTTTTTACTCAGGTTAAAACACCCTCTTCGCCYAGCTGTTAGGACTTCTTTTTTATTCTTAATTTCATTTAGACTTTGTAATACCAATTCYATAAATAGCACATTAGCTCTTTAGTATATTACTAATCTATTGGAAGCTGATGAGCTATTTTGAGACAAAATAGTATTTTTTGCCTTCTAGAGCAATGCTTAAACTTTCGTACAGCTCTTTTCTGACACTGAGCCTTACACCACTATTAAAATGCAGCCTGATCACCCTTTATTCAGCCATGTAAATGGTAKTCATACACACAGCTTATTAACTACATGTCAGCTGAGATCAGAGGAACTAGCTGTTGATCAGTTTGGACAAATGAGAAATTTGGGATAAGTGGTTCGTAAAACAGCCATTGAGAGTTACAACTACGATGACATTGCTCACAGTGTTGATCATTTTTCTGAGAATAATATTTTTTTCTTAATAATCAGGTACAGTGGTTTTCTTAATCTTACAGATTGCAAGTAAAACCAAAYAACCTCTTCTCAAATGAAAATTCTGCAGTATGTTATTTAAGAAAAACAACCTCAGTTACAGGCCATGCCAAATTACCATATTTTATTATGGAATGTAACAGCCACATTTCTTCATAGTCAATTCAATATTTTTGTTCAAGTTTAAATTGATTACTTGGAAAATGAATGAAAAATATTTTTTAATTGAATTTCAAGGCAGCTGGCTGCTTAACAGGAAAACTGAGTAGCAGACTAGCAATGCTTAAGAGGTTCTCCAGAATCTTGAAAGCACCCGAAAGTATGATGATTATAAATTTTTACAAGTTTTATGTAATTATGCATGACATTTAATAGAAGTYTTCCAAAGTGGCTAGCTGAAGCTTATCTGAGCTCAAGTGAAATTAACCATTCAGAGTACACTTCAAAAAGAAACCCTCCGTGTTTTGCACATCTGATATTACAACAGAAATTTTGACAAAGGCAATCAAACCATAACTAAAATAAGCTGTGAAATAGAAGCTATTTTTTAATTAGTTATTTGGAAGTTTGGTTTTGTTCTATTTTTCTTTTATCCTCATTTTGCCTTGCTAAAATGTTAGTCTTTGATATAGGTACTCTGTGTTTTCATGCTGTTCCCTTAATGTCTTCCTTTCCAAACCTTTGCTACATTAAAACATGTTGGTCTCTTTGCATCATTTAAAAAATGGAGCTATTTTTCTCAGTCTTCATTAGTTTGGTGTCTGCATGACAATGGACCAGAATGAGAGTCTACAGAAATAGGTTTTACATTCAGTATGATTAGGTAATGGAATCAGAATGATATTGCTTCATGTACATTTTTTTCAGCCAAAATCCCACTAGGTATTTTAAAACAGATGTCTTTCTCATAAAAATAAATCATTTAACTTCAGACAGAGCCTATAATTTAATGACAAAAAGATGCTACGTAAATGTAAACAAAATGCAGAAAACACAAACAGTTGAGAACTTTTTACTGATATCATTGTTTAATCAGTTTGAAGCAGAGATTATATACAAGAAAACATTAGCCTGCATGGAATACATTTGTGAAGATTCTGCATTACCTTCTGTTCTGTTATAATAGAACAAGTTAAACTATTGAAAGTATTCCTATCCCCTTTCATCTAATATTCCCACAGCAAATTCTAAACCTAATTACACAGTGTAAATTGTTTATTACAGCCCTCAATCCTTCCTGAATTTGAAAAGTAAAAAAAAAAAAAAAACACCCAAACAATGAGAAAGTTAAATAATCTAACTTCGCTCTCTTATTAGAAAGCTTATTACCTTTGTCTCTTTAGTATCAGCAGTAAAGTTAATGTTAGCAGATGGAAAATGTAGGAGTATTAATTGTGGAAGAGGTTTGAAGGTTCACAGAATAGTTTACTGAAGAAAATCAGAGTAGATTTTATGAAATAATGGCTAGGAACGGAATATGGAAAATACTATTGCTAAATGCTTTCACGTGAGTCATTAATGGAAAGGATTTTGGGTAATTATGTATCTGCACTAGTGAAGAGTACAATTGTGTAATTAAAATAGTTCTTATGTGCATAATCACTTTTTTTTCCTATTTTAGGTCTATTAATAGCAATGTTAGTGACAGCTGACCCAGCTACGCTTCCAAGTCTAGTGGTGAGGCAACCTGTGCTTGTGTGGGTACTTATGCATGTGTCCAACTTGAGGAACTGTGAGTGTGTGCACCACGTGTAATGGGACTACAGGGTAAGATTGTCTGCAGAACCCTCCTGTCTCAGAGGATCTTGTTTCTTTTTTACCTTATATTTCCATACGTTTCTGTGAAATTCTTATTCTGGCTACTTTGTCTATCTACCATGAGAATATGTTGCAAATTACAGTTGCAATTGCTACTTCTTAAAGCTCTTGTGCTGTAATTTTCTATAACAGCAACCATGCCTAAGAACAGAAGTTTGTTTGGGGTCTGTAGTAGAAGTGAGTGACCTTCGTTTTCCTCCAGAATTCTAGAGCCCACATGGAAAACACCATTAATTTGCAATTCAACATTATCTTGTCTTCCCAGTCCTTTCTCAAAGTGAAGCAGATGGGGAGTGTGGCTATTTTCTTATTTTGAAACATTGTTCTTCTACACTTTCAGGTGTAGAGCCATAAGGACATGCAAATATCAATTAGTGCACTGGCCTCCATCAGTACTGTCGGCTAGCCTGAAGAAGTTTCTTCCAAATTCCTGCTCAGGACTGTAAGTAAAAAAGTGCTTCCGAAACAGTTCATCCAAGGTTTTTTAATGCCTTGTACAAACTCAAGAACAAAGTCTTGAGAGATTAATTAGTGCCACATGCATGCTAAAGCAGCGCAGTTCACAAGTATCTCACTTGAAGCCTTGTAACTTTCATTTAAGGTACTGCAAATTATTCAAATTTAACAGCTGCTGTTAGTAAATACTAAGTAATTTGACTTAAATTCTTCCTGAAATACATTGGCACAAGTCCCAGTTATTTTATCTGAGCCATGCCTATGTTGTAGTGAAGGTTAGCCTTCTAGCTTAACATCCCAGACATCATCCACCTCTCTGGCAAATGTTTTGATTGGTGGGTATTTTTCCGGAAGTCAAACATTTTAAGTTAATATAATGTTACCCTTACACACTGTAAATTCCTTCCATGGGAAGGCTGTTAATCTTTTGAAATAATATGTGCAACGATAAAACCTAAAACAAGTTTCATATTTTACAGTCACATTTACCTACTTTGTGTGGGTGTTTGAGTARACTTAAGGCTGAAGAAGACACTAGATAAAGAAAACAATGGTGACATTTTAATGCCAGCTGTTATGCAGTGTGATATCGTTAACTCCAATTGGAAAATGCAGCTCTTACCATATTTCATTGAGTCAATTGTACAACTGAAAGCTTTATAAATGTCAAAATTTAAAATTAGAAGTTACAAGGCAGCCTGGTGTCTGTACACGAAGACTGTGTGTGTGGTGGGGTGGGACAGAGGATATRTGTGGAAAGAGGGGTCTGAAAACAGAAAGGTCTAATTCTGTAAGGAAGACCACTTTCAGATTTAAAACATGCTTCCCTCCCTCCTCCAGTGATACTGAAATGTACTCTATTTTCTGCCCTAAATATATTAATTTCATTTTTTTGAATGAATGAATGAACTGATTTAATATATCCCATCACAGCACCAGGTTTTCTAGGTTAATTGACTCAGGATCTTTTAGGCTCTTCTTGCAAAAGAAGCTCTCTACTCTGATGATCATCAGTGGGGCTCTTCTCTGCTCCCGTTCCAGGTTGTGCTTACACAACATTGTCCTAACAGTGACTGCAGTTAACGACACTCCAATCAGACCATCTCCATAAAGCGAAAAGAGGAGGAGGGTGTTGGGAATAACTAATTCAACCTCACAGATGCTATCAGTGCCTGATGGGGACTTCACAGCAGTGGTAAGTAGGCTTGCTAGCAGTGAGCTCAGGTTTAACATTCAGCAGAAATATACCTGACATTCAATACATCTTCCTCGAACATGATGGACCTGTATTATATGCAGCATTCCAGATGATATATTAGGAGTGCCTGCTCCAATGACATTAATACTTCCATATTTCTTTGTGAAATACCTTGCCTGAAAAATCCTAGGATTGCTTTTGACATTTTCATGGCTACTTCACAGAGATGGTTCATAGTAATCTTATAATTGACTAATACACCTAGATCTTGCTCTTCCTCTGACATTTCCAACTAATGACTTCCCATGTGAAGGAGGAAATTCTTGTTATTAATCCYCAAATGCATGACCTTGCACTTTGCTATGAAATCTCATGCCATTTCTTTTTTCCAGTCTTCAAGGTCTTTTTTTTTTTTTTCCAGAGTAAGATTCTGATCTTTTCATGTATTGTCAGTATCTCTACATAATCAACAGAATTAGCGGGCTGAATTTAGTACCAGGGTCCTGAATGAGAATGTTTAAGTCAGAACCTAAGACCAATCCTTCAGAAACTTTGTTTGAAACTGCTTTTGAGCCTGATATGCCACTTTTTAATGTGAGCTATTGTTGTCTCTCATTTAGTTTGTTCCCTTCCTAAGTTAAATAGACTTTCCTAGTCTAGCAAATCCTTATCAATGTCCTTGATTTTTTTCAAAGAAAGATATCAGATAAATGTCACAACCTACATGTGCTAAAACCATGTTTGCTTTATGTTCCATTTGTTRTTTACTGATTCTTTCTTTCAACATTTGTTCTGTAGTTCTGGATACTCGATAAAGTAGTTTGTAACATCCAAGATCATTTCTCTACCCTTTCTAAAACATTTTATTCTCAGAATGTAAGATATCATCCACAGTGTGATCTGTTCTCTAAAAGACCTCGATAGTCAGTTTTGCACAGTTGGGTGTTGAGAAACAGAGGGACCCAAACCGTCCTGAAGATTGSTTGCACCAAAGGTTACTTTTGTGCAGAAGTCAGACTGGCCCAGTGCTGGTAACTCCTTTTGCGGTAAAGAGACAACAGCTTTGCTCAGGCAGTTGTGGCACTTTGGGAGCGCTTGGAGGCGGGCTAAGCAAACTGCTTTGCTCCTGACCCCACGGTGGGTAACTGAATAGCTCCCTTTGCTTACGATGTTTAGGAAGCCCCGGGTGGAAAAACATTTTTTCACTCACAACATGAAGGCCTATTAAAATTCAATAAAATGTTCAGCTCTTTTAAGAGACTTGGATGTTCTTGATAACTGCATTCATTATGCATACAGTTCCTATGTATGCCCAAAGGATACGTCTTTATGACAATGAGATTCTTGACCACTCACATCTTTATCTTACAGTCAAGCGAAAGGGAAAGTCTGGTCTCAGTCTTACCACACAGAGGTCAATTTAATTGGTCCCCAGATGATATTGCACTATTCAAGATGGAGTAGAACTTGTTTGCACTGCAGTTCATCTGGAATCATATTTGTGTGAAGTGAACCTGAAAAGGTAGGTGAAATGTACAGGTTGTGAACTCTAGCTAGCAAGCTCTGAATCACTAAAATAACAYCAGTTGAAGGCATGTACCACATTAAGTTATACTATACAGAGAACTTACTATGCTGCTTGTTAGAAATGTTTGTATGSTATATATCCTTTGGTGGAAAAAAAAAATGCTCTGTATTCTTTCGCAAGCTATTTTTGTCATAAACAATAACATCTGTTTACAATAAAATTCTGAAAAGACATTATTTATAAAATGTAATTAGACAGAAACAGCTACTAAAAACATTCAGTCCGATGAGGATATGACATCAGCTGCGGGGAAAAAACCCAAGAAAACCAAAAACTATACCTCTTCAGAAATCAGGCAGCTATATACCATGTTTCTTTAGAGTTTACATAGGTTCTGGCTGAGGTAGAATTTCTGAACAGAAAAAGAAAGACTCGAGTTATCTCTAATTATGGTTTGGTATGTAAGTCATTTAAACATCTAAGCCAGTCTTGTGGTTTAATATGACTGTTTTGGTAGATAATATATTCTTTCTCTAATCACTGCAGTGATATTTCTTAAACATGAGTTTTTAACATAAGCAATGCAATGGAAGAATACATATTTCTTTACTGTTTTATTTTAAAATGTTAAGAAAGAAAAAATAACTATATTCATGGAGTGAAAAAAAGGTACTTGCTTTACATAAAAGTGTAGCCTGAACAGGCTTTCTACTGAGTAACTTTGAAACATTTTATGATCTTTATTTATTACTGTTGGCTATGAAGCTTTTGTTAAACATCTCAAAAATGTAAATGTACAATCCCGCCCATCTGCCCACCCGCACCAAGGCATCTAAAATATTTTTCAGGCAGCTATTAGGATTATGAAGAATGACTAAGAAAATTAATTAAAAATTGAATATACACCAAGGGTTGTAAYTTACAGTCTATCAGGTTCAAAATATTTTCCTTAGTTCATAACATGTTCCATGTGTGTTAAAATTCAAGAAAATCAGTCTCAGCCCTATAGATAACATTTCACTTTTTCATTAAAAAGTTACTTAAATGCTTTCATTAAGTGGAACATTTATTTAGATATTAAAAGAAATTATGCTGAAAATGTAAATGATCTATTTGACACCAAAAGGGGGAAGAGGCAGTAACAATTTTAATTAAAAATTCAATCCTAACAGGGTTTGCCCTCTTCAACTTAGAAATATTGCACAGACACTTTATTAAATTACAAAGTATCTGGTTAAAAGCTATTCACTGTGTTATGTGTTAAATCATCCTTCTCCACACTAGATCCAGTTTCTACGAAAGTCAGTGGCAAAAGTCTGACTCTAGAAGGTAACAGATCAAATTTATGACTTCATAGTAGTTTCCTCAATGGGATAAAATGATGTGGCTGGGCTTGTTTTAGATCTGGTAGATGGATTTACAAGGAAAAAAGAGGAATCTGACATACTCAGATAGGCCTGTTGTCCTCTGTGCTGATCTCTGGCCGTCCCTACCAGGAGTATAGGCAAGACACACCTGCTCTTTTCCCCTCTCCAGAGCAGGCAGATAGACAGAGACAGAAAGTGTAGCAGCTAAAGTGCTTGCAATTATTTTCCATTTATGCTGTAATGTGTTTGTTTTGCCTGTCGTGTTTTAGAGGAAGGATAATACTTTCTTACTGGAAGAAGCCATCAGCAGCATACTAATTTGGAGTTAGCAGAGGAAGAGGGAGCAAGCTGAAGAAGCTGTGGGTACGTTTGGAGGCATTTGAGATTTCAGTGTCAGAATAGAATTAATGGTTGAGGCAGGAAGGGATCTCTGTTCCTGCTTATGTTCATGTGCGGCAAAAACATTTGGGCTCAGCGTGAATCTTGTGTGGCTAAAACTTATAAAAGCTGGTTGTCTCTCTGTTTCTGCTATTGACCTTGGAGTATGGTCCTGTGTAAGTACTTTCACCTCTGAGTGGTTTTTTTTCCCCTTCTTTTTTTCTCAGCCTTTACCTATCTTTCCATTTGAACTGTAAGGCTTAGGAGAAGGAGTGTCTCATGGTAGGTGTAGTTACACTGCACAATGAAACTCTCTTATTAGCTAGGACCTATATATGGAGCTGTAATATAAATAATTAATAATAAGCAGCCCTGGTTCATGAACTGTGCCTGATTCCTGATTCATTAGAACTGAAATTTATCCTAACTTTAGCTGGATCCTGACATCCCTGTAGACAGGCCATACAAACCTACTTACAGCCCTACCAGCCGTTTGACTAGTTCATATTACCATTTGGTTTAATCTTTCCGGAACTAAATGACCTCATGCACAACAGCAAAGGAAATAGATTGACATCAGCAAAAACTAGGGCAGTATGAGCTGTACTCTAACTGGTAAAATATCATCCGAGGAATTCTTAATTCCTGTAGCAGTTCATAATGCAGTATAAATTGAATAAAATTGCCACAGGACATGGAAGCGACGCTCATTTTTGTACTTTGAAGGGATGAATCTTTCCTTCTATATTCAGACAGCCTAAATACATGGCTCTAATGCTTCTTTTTGTCTAAACTTCTTAGCAGTAAATCCAACAGCTAGGAAACAGTGGAAGGGAGAGAGAATGTGGATGTCTGAATAGGGTCACCTGCCTGATCCTCCAGGTCTTGACTTGGTGAAAACTAATTTAATTTTTTGCCAATTAAAATAGTTTGGATAGTGAGAAACTTCTCCCCTCTCCTTTTTCCCAGGTTCCCAGMTCACAGGGCTGTTTCTCACACTGTTTCCCTCAGCCCTGGCTGCCRGGCAGTGTTTTGCCCTTGCACCTGGGCACCCGCACCCGGTACAAAATCAGATTTGGAAAAAAAGGGAAAACCACTCTTTGCTGGCAATGTGCTTTGGATAAGAACCTCAAATTCCAGGTGATTATGTTTAATAACAAAACACACCGTGGTTTTGGAGACCTGTGCTGTGTCTTTTTTTCTTTCTTTTGCTTGGGGTTTTTATTAAAATACAAGTATGTTTCCTTTTCCTTTTCCTTTTCCTTTTCCTTTTCCTTTTCCTTTTCCCTTTCCTTTTCCTTTTCCTTTTCCTTTTCCTTTTTTCCTTGTCCTTTTCATTTCCCTTTCCCTTTCCCTTTCCCTTTCCCTTTCCCTTTCCCTTTTCCTTTTCCTTGTCCTTTTCCTTTTCCCTTTTCTTTTCCTTTTCCTTGTCCTTTTTTACTTTTCTTTTTCCTTTCCTTTTCCTTTTCCTTTTCCTTTYCTTCCTTTTCCTTTTCCTTTTCCTTTTGACTGTTTTTCATTTAATCTTACTGTGTGGAATGTTTTAATATTGGGAAAGTCTTTTTATCTCAACTTGGGGAAAGGACAACATGAAAAAGTATGTATTTTTTTCTTTGAGCAGAGCCGGTGCTATCAGGGACTGTGCCATTTGGGAGATAACCCTGTCTTTGCTTCTTGAGCTCCATCTGAAGGGACAAAGTAAAAGTCTGTGCTTTTGTGTGAGCTGAGCTTGTGCAGCCAGAGAATATGCCATCGGAGAGCTGCCTGCATACGTTGTTGGTACTGTGGTAGCGTAGCTGGAGACCCAGTTACTACCTTGAACAAATGTGTGTATTTTGTTTTAGTTATTAAGCTTGTCCTGTCCTGTCAGAAGGAATTCTGAGGTGGCTGTTTTTGGTTTCCTCAGAAGTGTAACATATAAGCAAAGCATAAAACACACACAGAAAATAAAAATAATAAAAAAAACCCCACAAAAATCCCACAAAAAAACGTAGAGCCTGATTCCCCACTGTGCCCTAATTTTGGCCAATAATTTACACTGATGCACTGTGGACTTAATTTCCAGGACCTCAAAGCAACTGGGTCTCTAAATAAGCCTCTATAGTTCTCCTTTGCCTGAGAATTTTTGAAAACAGAGCCAAAAGACAGTAAAACAATAAACCTAAATACTGTACATTTACTTTATAGTACTTTTCTCTAGTTGCAGGTGCTATGTGTAATACAAGTCAGAGATCATTAAGCCTTATGTTAATTTAGGACTTTAGCACTTAATTTGTGTTAAATTAGGCTGGGGAAGTGGTTAGTGCTACTCACCATTCCTTTTCTTTAAAATTTTATTCAGTTGYATTGTGAAGAAGGCTTCTAATTTTACTAAAAGTTCTGAGTTTACTAAAATTCAGACCAGGAGAAAAAGCAGGAAAACTGGTTTAGATAAAATAAGAAAAATGTCCTCCTGCAGTTAATTAAAGCATGATCATTTTATACCCCAGTATCCAAACAGATATCCTAGTATTTATAGCCTAATTCAAACAAACAAGCAAAACGAAGACTTTAAGAAAAAATGCTTACTCCTGTAATATTTCTTTGTAGAAATGGGATATCTGGAAAGAAAAAAATAAATTCCTGACTTTTGTTCCTCATGGAAACACCATTGAAATTCTGRGCATTTAAAGATCTTTCTGCCACTGCTTATTAGAGCTGGTCAGACACTTGATAAATCTTCAAGAAGAAAACCAGAAATAGCAAAAAGTAACTGCCAGTGCAGTACAGCCATTTAGCTGCTGTTGTTGTTCAGTCTTTTCGTAGCTTCCATTTCAACATTTCAAAATGCATTTTCATTATGAACTGGAATGAAAAGGCAGGATTTGGAAAAATCCGTTAAGAAAAAAGTTCAGAAAAACATTTGCTGAAGGCATGAAGAATTTTCATTTGTGTCACGCTTAAACCTTCTTATTTATTTATATAACATTGTATATTAATGCATTAAAATTTTATTAGAATAAAAGTTAAAACGTAAGCAATCTAAACTGTAGGATTAACACAACAGATCTGGCACTAATCAAGTAAAAAGTCATAATTATTTATTTGGAGTCTTTCCCACTAAAGATTTCATCAAGATGATGATCCAAGAAACACTTCCATGTGATAAAACCGCACTGTTCAACTGTTCCTTCAAGAATATTGCAAGTTGTACAAGCACACAAGCAGCACTTGAAGATGAAAATAGCTTGGCCTGTGGGAAACACCTCGTCTCATATTATCGAAGCAACAGTGGAAAATTAATGTGTCTCTCAGCAGTAACCCAGTCAGCAATATGTGCTCTAAATGAAGTAGAAGGGGGAAGGGAGTATATGCCATGTATCATATTGATTGCACTTTTGTGTTATGACTCACTTCAACCTCTGTGCTGAAACTGACATATATGAAATCTACCAGTACTGAAATGGACTTTTTTTTTTAAAACTAAACTATAATTACACTCTCTCAGCYTGATATTATAATTATAACAGTTCAACTCCATTAGGAAAACCCCTTCATTTTAACTTCAAGATGGAGTTAAACTGAATGAACTTCACCAACGTTCAAGATGGGAACTAGAGAAATCTGCAAGGAAACATTAACATCACAGGAGTATTTAGGAAAGTTTAAGGTTTATTCTGATGTCAATAATTAACTAACAATTTTGCACATTTAGGATTACCCAACCAATAAATCTATTATTCATGAACACTCAGTGAACTCAACAAATGAGATTTTTTAAGGTTTTTTTTTAATTGTGGTATAGGCTCAAAAATGTTGTAGTCATTCTAGTCATGAATGGTTGTTATAAGCCACTGAACAATGAGAAAGAAAGGTATATCTGCACAGCCCTTTGCATGTTGATTCATTGTCTACTGCTTTCCAATGCAGATGAATGTGAGCCAACTCAAAATCCGAAGCCATAAGCCATCGTTAGAAAGACGCAGCCTGGTTAGCCAGGCTGTTTGTCCCCTTGTGCTTATGGAGTCCATAGACAACTCGCTCCCTCTATTTTTTCTGGGAGCAGGACATTGGGGATGATTAGGGAACAGGGAGATAAATCAGAGCACTCCAACCCTTCTTTGATCTTTAATATCTTTCTTAAGACTGTCAGTGTCTCTTAGGGGAATATCCAAGAAGAGGGAAAATCACTCACCACTTTCCCTTGCTTCCCATGTGCTTGGAACAGCCTGAAGGAAATTGTTCCTCCCTAATGGCTCCAGCAGAGGCAAGACAGCTGTATCCTGCACTTAGGCAGACTGTGACACTAAAACTAGACCATATTGGACTGTTTTGGAGATTTTAACAGACAGATGAGGACTTTGAAAAAAAATGCCACCTACAGGGGCCAATACCCATAAGGTGTAACAAGGTTAAATTGCTGAGCTTTAAGGAACAACACTAGCTTTTATCATTTGAGAGAAGGCCTAAGATTTGTAGCCACCTTAGTTTGCGCATTAAATCAATTCTCTCATGTGATGTTAAATAGATGCGAACTGAGGAATGCAATGTTTATTTTCTTCCTGGGTGATTACAACATTAAGCAGCAGGGGTAGCTTCCTCACCTCCGATGGCTCCTAGTAGTCACACAGAGTCTGCACAGAGGTATTACATTGTGCGGTTATTTACAGCTATAATGTCAAGCCCCTCCACATATGCAAAGTTATCTATATATTGAACTCATGCCAACAGAAAAAAGAACACACACAAAGGCAGTTGAAAGCCATATTTTATTCCCCTTCCCCAGGCAATGCTTCTGTCATGCTGAAAGGGGTAGAATAAGATAAACACCGTTACTACCACTGTATGTGATCGTCAACTGTTTGAAGTGCCACAATGAAAAAAATAACTGTTCTGTCAAAAAAGTGAACACCTAAAAAGGTATTTCAGGTTTTCCTCAGTTCTGCTAATGGTCATGAAATTTCAGGCATATTAATGTTGCTTAATGTAATTTAAAATAATAGATTTGTATAATCAAACACCATATTTCTATGCCATTATTTTCTCTGGCTATGCCTTTATCATTAGCAACAACATTTCACACCCATAAAGAATATAGGTGAAATGTTTGAAAGGTCGTGTCATTTTTATGGTTTTCTTAGATTATTTTGAAGCTGAACATAGGAATGCATGTGTTTATGGGCAATAGACATACTGAATTTCTTCCCTTCAGGCTATGCCAATTCTGCAATCAGGTGACTCTCACTTCTTGTTAGTCTAATGGGGACAGAATTCTTTTTTTAATTTGATGCAAATTTGTGCTCATCTGTGTCTCAAAATTTATCTCTCCCTCAAGTTTTTCTCCATAAAGAAATATATTACCTCTTTGACCTTCACTGTCATTCAGGTTTTTATTTTGTCTTCTGTGCCTTTACTTCTGACATTTGTTCTGCTTGGTACCTTTGCTGTTATATTTTCTTTGTTCTCTTTTGGTCCCTTTTATACGTGTATGTTTTTAGTGCTCTGGAAAAATGCTCATCTACAACATTCTCAAAGCTTATATTGATGCTGCAATTCCTCTAACTTTTGAGATTTTAGGAGTTTAAAGATTTCTAGGAGGGGGTTGCAATATATTTTTAARACATTTTTTCAGATCTATTTTTGCCATGCTCCCATTAACAGCTGTCCTCCTGTTTCTGGATCCCCACTCATTTTGTTAAATTCATATTTTTTTTGACCTCACTACATAGCTTCTTTCAGTTACTTCCCATATCTCACTTAGCTATTCTCATTAATTCTGAACTCTCCTTCCATTACATTGAATTCTAAAAATACCATTCTGTAATTTCACTGCCTTGGATAAAAATATTAAATGATTTGAAATTACCATGTATTAAGGGCAAAGAACGATAAACTGCTGTGCTAGATAGAAACTTAGTACCATAGTAAAATAATGTTTGACAATAGATGATGTGTTTGTACGTATATAATGATTTTCCTAATACCTTCTTGTAGCAGTTTGGGAGACTATGTAGGAACATCTGTGCTTACGTGTGTGAACATAGGAAGAGGTATATCGGTATGGTTACAATGTATTTTCATATTTGAACAAACGAGTTTTACTTTCAGCATAAAGATATAGCAAAGCAGATTTTCATCTGATGAAAATTAACTACYCCTTTTGTGGAGATTTTTTCCCTGTCCTCTTTTTGTAAACAAAAGAATAAATAGGAAAAAAAAAAMMCAAACTCCAAAACCAAAAACTGTGAGGCACAGTAAGCAACGCTCCCAGGCTTTTTCTACTCCTGGGTCCATGGTGTATCAATCTGATTATCCACTGTGCCCTAATGAAGACACAGGCGTCCTACAGCCTGAGAGAAGAGTGTGCCAGCACTTTGTCTTGGTAGCACAGTGACTTCCTCTCTGTCATCAAAACATTGCATGGCATCAATAAATCATGGGTGTGCGTACATTTGCCGTGTGGAATGGAGTCTTCCCTCTGATGTTAGCCACAGAATAAAATGCGCTGGTTGGCTACACCAGGTAAGGACCGTGTACAGCTGTGTGAATGAAACTGCTGTGACAGGGAGGAAACTGCAGGAACAAGAAGCTGTCCCTGTGCCTTTGCCTGGGATAGAAATTGCCCTGCACTAGAGTGAACTAGTTTCTTTCAAATTCAGGAAGATTTATTCCAGTGTAAGTAATATTATTACAATACCAAAAGTATTTTTATTGCTTATGCAAACTGTTTCATTCCCTAGCATACTCCATTTATGCACCCAAGGCCTTGCAGCACATTTTTTTCCATTATTATTTTAAAGTGTGATTGACTCCTTCTTAAAGAATAGAGCTAAATTCTTGGTATTATAAAAGTGCTGGACATTGAACTCTTATATTTATCCTTGGGCTTACTAGAGATGGCAGAGAGGTTCAGAACATCTCTATCCTAGCCATGATTCAAACCTGATCTATAGGGATTGTCTTTTCTTTCTGAGTGAGAGATAATTCAGTCTGCAGAATTGAGCTTGACAGAAAATTTTTTGTCGATTATGTATGAAGTTTTGAGATATAGAATTCTATCCACCAGGGAGCATGGATAAAACCTGTAAAATTCAATTGCTTTAAGGATCTTTAAGACCTCAGAAATTGGACTGGATTCTTTTCTATTGAAAGCCTAAAACTTCATCCAACAAGATAGCTCAACTCACATCTGTATTACAAATGATTTACTATGGTAAAAGTAGATGTATTTATTTTCATGAAAGACCAGGGATCAAGTCCTCTGCTTACTTCTGGAGTTATAACCACTTCTTCCAGCAGGACTTTGATTATTTGGTGGAGTTTTTCCAACTTGTTGATTTTCATATCAGACCCCTTTCTTTATTCTTCATTCTGTGCAGGAAGATGCTAGCAATCAGTAAAGATTTTAATTTACAGTCCTAGACACATCTATGGCTAGTGTGAATACAATCACAGACACGGTAGAAACTGAAGCAAAATACAGACTCTTTGATATGAGTTGTTTGGAGCCGATGCGTTCTTGTGTTCCAGCTGTAGCAACTGTGCAGGGACTGTATTTTCTTGCACTAACTTTTATTGAAAAGTAGGTGGATCTTCACGTATTTTCCCCCCAGTGATATTTTAATAATACAAAGCAAACTAAATAAGAATGTCTATTTTGGGTAAGAAATGCTAGCAAGAAATAACTCCTCTCTATGTATGATCAGAGTGGTGGGAAAAGTACAGCAAAACAAAGGGCATGAAAACCCCTATACTTTTTGAGCTTCCAAATCAATCATAGAGAGACAGTCACAAACAGCAGATTAAAGTAAATGAATAACAAAAAACAAGCTAAACTCTGACTTTTCACACAAAACCTCCCTAACATGGAAGAACTCAGGCTGAGTCAGGAGGTAAACTGGTACAGTCCATATGGATATGCTTTGTAGCCCTGTCTTCTTTAATTGCTACAGTGTCAGTTCTATGGTTCTGTGAATAAAAAAAGCTTTTTTATTTTTTATTTTTTCCCAGGTTAACTGGCATATCAACTTCCTTAGCCTGTTTACCCTCAGCAGAGAAAAACATGTTGGAGACTTCATGCATGAAGTGTGTGGCGTTTTGATGCTTTGATCTGACTGCTGTACAGACAACTGGTTAGGGCAGAAGTGAAGCCTCTTGAGTGTAGGGTTCTAACAAAACAATGTCTATTGTGCCTGTAAATATGTGTGCTTATGTGTAGATGAGCATATGCGTGCACATGTACACATTGTCTTTATAATTCCAATATCTTTCATTTTTCTTTTACTTCTCACATCTTAAAACCAGCTCATATATTTCAGATCACTATCTATAAAGTCAGGTCCCCTTATGTGATCCATTGCCTGTCTCAGATTTTCATTGGCACGAGTTTTTAAATCTATGTATGAACTTTTAGAGCAACTCAAGACTGGTGCATGAACTCTAGATTTCACCGCTGCAGATTTATCATTTTTATACAATTTCTGCAGGTTAGCCCCCTGACACATTGTTTAAACAGAATCCTGCACGAAAGYTTCTGTGTAGAAAGTTAACAGTAAATAGAGAAAAGATGAGAACCTTTCAGTCTATTGTATCCTAATGGAGAGAAAGCAGTGAGTGATATTAACCCCTCCACACCCACCCCTGTTCCTCTGCCTGGAGCCTGGAGCTACTGAGGAAGTTCACAGTTGAAAGTCTTCCTAAAAACTGTAAAAAAATATACCATCTAGGAAGAGTGTGATACATTAGCAATTTTTCAGCTGCATTACCTAGCATTTGATATGTTGTCAGTATGAAGTTCACAAATAGACTTCAAACAGTATTATATATGTTTAAATTAAACTAAGACTAGAAAGGGGTCCAAGATAAAGTCTTAGATTAAATCCTAGTGTGCAAATCAGGATAACCTATTAAATGGTTAATGATGATCTAATGCCTTCAGCATTAGCAGCTTATTCCCGTTTAGCTAAAACACAGCCTTCTTATCTCTGAAATAAGTAGTAGGCTTTTATAATCTTATGCTTCGTCACTAAAGGGAGACATTGTGCAATGCATTAGTATCTATTAATAATATTATTAGCATCATGAACACTCATTAAATAATTTATGTGGGTAAATATATTTGGGAAGAACTTAACACACAGCTTGCATCTAAGCCCACACAGGTTATCAAAATGTCATACTTTTTATTAGAAAATATTTTGCTTTGAATTGAGACTTTAATTCTCAAATTTAAATAACATCAGAGTGGACGTTCTAACTCTTTATATCTGTGTTAAATGTAAATATAAAAACTAAGTCAAATGCAAATATTATAGCCATGGCCAAATTAAGGTATAATTTGAATTGTATGAATAAAGAATAAGAACAGTTATTTATCTGTTTACAGGCATATTCTAAAATTCAAAGGGCAAAATGTTGTTTTCCATCTGCAACATAATGATCATGTGTAAAACTGAAGAACAGAATCAATTACCATGTTGGTTTGCACCAACTAACACAGAGGTGCCATTTTAAGGAACTAACCATTATTAATGCACCTTTCTAATTGTCTCCTTTAAATTTGGCAGTCAAACAGCAGTTACCTCAGAAGTGCCTTTTGCAGTTGGCTGCTGTTTTCCACTTAATAAGCATTTACCTGTCGATTATGTTTTCTTTCTCTTGCTCCTAAGGAAGATGGTTAGGAAGATGGTAATTCTAATACCCTAAAATGGGCAGACATGTGTCTCAGAGTCAACATTATTGTTTACAGGATTTTGTGAAAGTATAATCAGTGATGTTCTCTTTCCTTTAGTAACAAATGACTTATGCTGGGACATTTTAATAGCTTTGTATTACCTTCTGACATGAGATCCATTAAGATGTCACAGCTGCAGCTGTGTGCTTATAATCTCTTTCACCTCACTTTGTGTTTTGGGGAGGGGAAGGATATTGGATCAGATGCACTCCCAGGGTATGGGATGAATTTGTTATTACTGGCACACACACAGAAGACATTTCATTCATTGCTTGATCTTCAGCCTATTGAGGTCACTAGAAAAACTTCTATTGACTCAAGTGGTGCTGGATCAAGCTCTCAGAGAGCTGATAAATGTTATCTAGTCCTTGTAAACCGTAAAAAAGGAAAGCAAGTGTGAGCCACAAAAACCTGAACTACTTTTCTCTGTGAAGAAAATGTCTATCTCCAACTTCTTTAAAGTAGGGAAAGTTTCAGCAACCAACAACTAGGGAATAATAAAAAATAAATCCTTTTTCCTAATTGTATTTTTTTTCCTCTTTTCTCTTCTTGCTGTTTCTCATTGAACATTTTTGCTGTTTCTTTTCTTTGTCACTTCCCAGGCTCTTCAGCTAACTTTCAGGCTCCCAAACATGCCATTCAGTATTTTTTCACCCTTTACAAAAGAGTATACTCCCCTCCCAAATTAGTCCTTCTTCCCAGATTTTTTTTTTTTTTTGCTATGACCTCTGTCCCACCTGCTTCTACTGCTAGTTTTGTGTTAAATTGGCTGTCCCTTCAGTCTCAGTGGTTACACCAGGTCTCAGGAGTGAAATGTATTTGGAACACTGAATTTTTCAAATAATTCTGTGAGTGACTTAAAAGTCCTGCAAGTTCCACTCACTACTAAATCATTTCCCCAAACTGTTACCAGACATAATAGACATCATCCTTTTTATTAATCTACTGAATAGGAGGTATCCAGAAACTGTGAAATATTAAGAACAAATTCCTTCTTGTCTTAAAATAAATAGGCTTTTGGTTCTGTGATAATGTATCAGACTTAACACTGTAACTATCATCTATGAAAGCAAATTAACTTGTCTACTCCCATTACAGTTTAGTTTACAGTAAAACATTTGTCTGTCTTCTGTTTAGTCTAACCTAATTTCCAATCAAAACTTGAGTTGTATCCTTAACCTGAGGGATTTTTTCCTGTCTGCAATAGTTACATTGTCTTTTAGTATCTACTGAAATATTTGAATGAATATTACAGACCTGTAAGTCAAGGGTACTATACATAACAAATGAATCCACAATGTTTAGCTGTGGTGTTCTAGGAATTACTTTGGTATGCACAGGTAACTGGCCCCAAGTTAACCTGGAGGGTGGTCAAGAGATAACCTACTGCCATTAATGTTGGGTTCTTGCAGCCACAGGCCATTTGCTTCCRAAGAAAAACAGCAAGACTTAAAAGCATACCATTACAAGATCAGCATGAAAATCCTATTAAATCTCACAGCATGTAAAGATTATATGAAGGTTACCAAGGTGCATATTATCATTCTCCATGAATGCACACACACACGCAAGCACACACAGACAGTCAATTTAACACACACAAATATATATATTTGTTCTGAMGGACTTTTCTTCTACACTAAGCAAAAAGGGGAGAAAAGGAAAATCTCCTTCTGTATCACCTGTAACTTTCTGTGTTACCTGCCATCACAAAATGGCAATGGGGCTGCACACTGAGCTAGGTTACCTAACTTTGGATGCCCCATTTCAAAACAAAAGTACATAACATTAAGAGCCAGATTGCTCAAATATTGTGCTGTTGTGGTGCTGGAACACTTCACACTCATTGATTTATGTCTTCAGCAAGTATTAACATCTGCAGATGGTTGCCTAGCTACAGGAAAATTAAGTTTAGGTCTATGCTGAGTACCAGGTGTGTACCGTGGCCCATGCAAGAGCCTTGTTTCCTGCAGGATCCATACTGGGAAGCTGTCAGAGCACGCTGCAGTTGCCTTCCAATCTTGACAGACAGGCTTTCCTTTCCACTTTTAAAAACAAGGTACAGAGATACAGAGGAGGGAGAGGGGTGGGGAATTGCATGTCTGGGCTCCCACTTTAGATATAAATTTAGGTATAATCTTGGGGATTAAAATCAGATGACACAAGATATGTTGAGTATGGTAGGAGATTAGATGGGTCTCAATTACACAGCTAGCCTTCCTACTTCTCTGGTGTCATTCTCTGTAATGTTCTAATAACAAAAAATAGTTTAATGTTAAGATACATTCACAAGTGGAGCAGACTTAAGTTTTTCTGCTATGTTATCATTTTAAGTTAAAGTGCAAAGTATTTCCTACAGAAGAAACACCTTTCTTGTCAATTTACCAGTTTGTTACGAGAACAGGAATGTGGAGATGTCAATAGATGCAGCAGCAAGAAATGTTTTTCTTCACTGAGATTTGACTTTTTAAGATATTTTTACATGGGGTTAGTGTTTATGAAATAAAAGAAATAGCAGTGTTCAAAAGTTTCTTGCACAGTTCTGCATGCATATTTCAATCCTGATCTGCACAAGATGCTCTTGGTCATCTGTTGAAGGGAATCAGCCAATAGCATCAATATTTTGTGATAGCTGCAAATAAAGACTACAGTGAAACCATCAAACTGATTTTCACTAGCAGAAGCTGAACATAGATATCCAGCTAATGTGTTAATCTTCTGTTTAACATCATCCAGAGAATGTGTGTGTCCTCTTGTACATATGCATCTTTCTTTTTAGATATCAGCATTCATAAACTTCTCTAGAAAGTAGATAAAAGGAGGATCATGATAAGCAATGCTTTGGGTGTTAGTGATAGAAATTGGGCATGCTGCCAATATAAAGGTATTTAGAGCCTGTGCACCAGTGCAGTGCTTACATTTTCTTCCTCCAAGAAACGGCTGCATGTAGCCTTAGATTAATGAGATTGTGAAAACAACAACCTTTAATTTTATGCAGCTAATATTTTGGAAAATATCRAAGCAATTTATATAGTATCTAATGAACTACAGAGTACAATCTTAGTTACTTTTATCTTTCTATACACAGGAGACATTACCAAAACTATTTGGCTACTTTAAGATAAGTCTCTTCCTAAAATGATTCAACAGTGCAATATGTAACCATCTTGTGAAACTCATTTGTTGTCCCTGGACACAAAAAGAATTTCAATCATGTAGACAGAATGAATTAATTTTCAACTGTTGTCATGATTACAGGTCTAGCTGCACAGCTGTTGTCCTTTTGGTCTCTGTAAGTGCATTCACTGAAGTACCAATTTCGAGGCTTTTACCAGTCCTAAACCAGAAATTATCTTAAACACAGTGCATGCATGTCTGTTGTACTTGCTCATATGCAGAGGCCTGTCAGCAACAATGAGTATAGTGATCAGTCAACATTTTGTAACCAAACAGTATTTGTTTAARTGAAGAAAGAATGCAGATAAAAATGACTTTAAAGAAGGAGGCAGCACACAAGACTCTTTAAATAGTTGATTCTTTCATAGTGACCTAGAACGAACCAAAATTTTCAAAAAAACTTTAAAATCCTTTGTGGATGGGTCCCCATATCTCTGTCTATTAATCATCTGCTTGAGAAGAAGGGAGATGTCTTTAAATTTCAATAGTGCTTTTGTTTCCACTGTTCTGAGACAGCAAGTGGGACAACAGATAAATGGATGGATGGATGGATGGGGACAACTTAAAATTATGAAAGCTAAGAAATCAGCTTTGTTTGAATAAATCAATTTGCTTGAAGACTGGCTTACCTCACCACCATTGAGGTTTTTCCTGTTAGCTTCCATACATCTCAAATTAAACCACCTCAATAATTTAACCAGCAGATGGTTTTCATAAATTTATAAAGTGTACACTTAATTCCATGACAGCTGTATTCTTTAATATAGGTTATGTTCTTCAATGTGTTTTAACTAGATCTCAAAACAGTTGTTTTTTTCTGGATAAGTGGTAAACATTGAAATTTTAATAGAATGTTGTACATTATTCCTCTAAAAATCTTTACTGCTCATCTCACTGCCATGTTCTAGACAACATGGATAGAAATTGATGCAGCTGCACTCACTTCAAAGTATCATTTTWTTTTTTTTTTTAATTCCATGATCCTCAAAGGACTTAGGTGCGTGCTTAACTTTCTCCTTTATGGCCATGCAACTTCAAGTRTGTGGGACTACAATGTAGATACATTAAAGCATGGGAATTTTTGTCCCTGCAGTTGGGCCTTGTTATTCATCTGATCTAGGACAGAAACTTTGGTCTATTATTCCATATCCTGACGAAAGCACTGATCAGAATCATGTAAGCAAAGAACGAAATATTGCTTAGTTAAATCAATTTCCATGTGTCTCTTGATTTTTGTCATGTTTGGCAGTTAGGTTATCAAAGCTATTTACTTGTCAGCAAAGATTTGTTTCCTCATGACTTGTCTTATCCTCTTGTATGACTTGGAAAGGAACACATAATACTGAATTACTTTAGGCTGTGATGTTCAAAAGAGCAGGATTAGGGTTTGACTCCAAGATCGAGCAGAAAGAGAAGCTGAGCTGAGAAACATAGTGTATTACATGAAAATATCAATACTGCAAAAACAAAGAGCAGAGAATCATAAAATCATAGAACCATAGAATCGTAGAGTCATTTACATTGAAAAAGACCCTTAAGATCATCAAGTCCAACCATAAACCTAATGCTGCCAAGTCCACCACTAAACAATGTCCCTAAGCACCACATCTACACATCCTTTAAATAACTCCAGGCGTGGTGACTCCACCACTTCCCTGGGCAGCCTGTTCCAGCGTTTGMTAACCCTTTCAGTGAAGAAATTTTTCCCCATATTCAATCTAAACCTCCCCTGGCACAACTTGAGGCTGTTTCCTCTTGTCCTATCACTTGTTACTTTGGAGAAGAGACCAACACCCACCTCACTGCAACCTCCTTTCAGGTAGTTGTAGAAAGCGGTAAGGTCTTCCCTCAGCCTCCTCTTCTCCAGGCTAAACAACCCCAGTTCCCTCAGCCGCTCCTCATAAGACTTGTGCTCTAGACTCTTCACCAGCTTCGTTGCCCTTCTCTGGACACGCTCCAGCACCTCAATGTCTTTCTTGCAGTGAGGGGCCCAAAACAGAAAACAGTATTTGAGATGCGGCCTCACCAGTGTCRAGTACAGGGCCACGATCACCTCCCTACTCCTGCTGGCCACACTATTCCTGATACAACCCAGGATGCTGTTGGCCTTSTTGGCCACCTGGGCACACTGCCGGCTCATGTTCAGCCGGCTGTTGACCAACACTCCCAGGTCCTTTTCCGCTGGGCAGCTTTCCATCCACTCTTCCCCAAGCCTGTAATGTTGCCTGGGGTTGTTGTGACCCAAGTGCAGGACCTGACACTTAGCATCATCAAATCTCATACAATTGGCCTGGGCCCATCGATCCAGCCTGTCCAGATCCCTCTGCAGAGCCTTCCTACCCTCAGGCAGATCAACACTCTCACCCAACTTGGTGTCGTCTGCAAACTTACTGAGGGTGCACTTGATCCCCTCATCCAGATCATTGATGAAGATGTTAAACAGACTGGCCCCAATACCGAGCCCTGGGGAATGACACTTGTGACCAGCTGCCAACTCAATTTAACTTCATTCTCCACCACTCTTTGGGCCCAGCCATTCAGCCAGCTTTTTACGCAGCGAAGAGTGAAGAGAAGGTGCATCCAGCATGTGTTGAGCTGAATATAAGGGGAAATGTATTTTGTGGTTTTTGAGTTTTCCAAATAAATCCACAGAGATGAGGAGGCAGCTGCATAATCCACYGGTCAGTGTGTGTTACCTGCCACCACTATGCCCATCACAGAGTGTGACTTTTATTGCAGTCATACCAGATACCCTGGCTTTTCTGCTTCAGTCTCATAGTTCCATCCCTTGAAGTCTTGCATTGTTAAGCCTTGGTATCAATCAAGTTGATAGCTATTAAAACCATAGTACCGTAAAGACTATGACATGGTAGATGCTTGTTTCTAAAACATGCTCCGGGTTCTATTAAGACACAGTGGGGGTGAGGGAAGGGAGTGGGAGGTGTATGGGCATATATGCACAGGGGAGTTAAAAGGGGCTAAGTCTCTAGTTGTCCTTTATGTATGAGAGCCAGAAGAGCAGAAGGGGAGTCATTAGCAAATGAGGGTGTGAGGGAAAATCTCAGTACTAATCAGTATTCAGCACTTTGAGGAGAGAGTTTGCACCAGATTTAAACAGACAATCAGATACAAATTAATGGAAGAAGTTACTGACTTACAGTTATGGAAATTAAATGACTTGAATCTGACAGATAGTGGCTACTGAGGATGGGAAGAGTTTCTTCTGTGATCCCCTTTCTTCACTCTTTTAGCATATTTGTGGATTGGGGGATGACAGATTTGCTCATTCTTACCCCCACAGAATTTCTATTCAACATTTTAGTAATTAGGCTGTGGGTAAAAGGTGAGTGAATGTCATCATTACTGCAAATAGGCAAACCCAAGGGAGGGAAGTAAAGGCAAACTTTCATCTATAATACCAGAAGCTTGGACTGAACTTGTCACAAATTTGTAGCTACTTGGGATGGTGTTACCCTTGATTTTTGTAACTAAAATGAAGCAAAAACACATGAACTAATAAAAATGTTTTGCATCGTTTAGATGTTATGCAAATTTCTGTACCTGTACATGTAGCCATGAACTGACCCAAACTTGTTGAAAAGTTTCAGATCAAAAGCCGTACCAAAAGCAGAGAGGAGCAAGAGGAAAATTAGTCCATCTGAATTCCCTCTTCCCCTTACTAATGCTAGCCAAACTCACATCCATCCCTGAGTCATATATAGTTATGGAGCCTGCCTTCATCCAGTCATCCACTCTAGCAGTGCAGGATCTCATAATTGTAATTATGAGAAAATTAAGTCTTCCTGATTGAACCTCTAGGCTATGTGCTCCACAAAAAAACAATAAAACAAAGAGCAATACACGTTTGTGGATATGGAGAGATGTGTGATTTGACAATTGCTACTGACAGCTTTATTATTTTACAGAACCTTTTAGGACACTGTAATTTTCTGTTCATTGATTGAAAAACTTCATATATAATATATATACACTTTTTTTTTTTTTAATTATGAAACAATCCAAAAGAAAGTTCTTTACTAGCTGTGCTTGGTTATTTTCTTCAGACTGTTCACAAACTTCTGATTAAAAGCTCCAGAAAGTTTCTGGAATTTTCACATCATATAACACCTCCAAAATTTCCTAAGTGATAGTTAGTCCTTGCAAAAATTCTGTTTCAAAGAATAAGACTAACATCATTCAGTGTCTACAGAACCCAAATAATTTCTTTAAAAATCACTCTCAATTTCTTTGTACAATAGAAATGTATAATAGCCATAGAATTTTTAAACTAACCTATAGATCTTAATGGATTAATAAAATTCAGCTATAGTGTTCAACAGGTTCAAAGTATTTATCTTGTCAGTAGTTTCTGTAGTAGGATTGTCTGTAAGGAAAGCATTTGGCTGGCCCTCAATTTAAAAATATTAAAGATTAAAGTTATCCTATCTATTTAAAATATTAGAATACATTTTTTGTGGGGTTTTTTGGGTGGCGAGGGGGTGGTGGTTTTATTTTGTTCCTTCCTGGACTGGATTCAATCAGTTTTAAACCTGAATTACATGTTATTTTTTTTATTACTTTCCTGTTTAGTGCTCCTTTTGGAATTGATACTGCTTGCTTAGATGACTCTAAAGCTACAGTTAGAAAATACATAAATATAAAATAGATGCATGAGTGCATCTTGGGAAGGTGGTATTATGGATGGAGAGCTGTCATCACATCCTTCACAATTACATTATCATGTGCTCCTGTGGTGTACACCTGTGGCTTGTTGGCAAGGCATTTAATTCTAAGGACTATTGAACACCATGCATTTTTATAGTGAATCAGCGCAAAGTTATTTAACACAGGTGTTTCTGTAATTGTGATACATTGGGAGATTCACAGTGTTCAGTAGCCTTCAAAATTACACCCTCCAGCTGTGTGGTGAAATAGTTTAGCAAAAGCTCACTGATGTCGGTAATAAGACGTGTCGTGTTAAAGCTAGGCATCTGTGTGCATTTATGCTGAGCCATGGTTCAACCACGTTACAATGAAATTCCTCAGGTTGGTTATATTAAAATAATATTCCCAACTATTTGTTCTCTTAAAGGCCCAGTAGCTAGGAGCTACTAGATGAGTCTTCATTTTCTTTTAGAAGCATGTTACCAATCTTCCTGGCTGTGGACTTTAAGAAGTCAAAGAAATTTTACTGCATTCAAGAAATATTGTATCACGAAACATTGGGGTGATTTTAATTGTCTATAAGAATAAACATTTTGACATGTATATAATTATGGATTATAAAAGTATCAGCAGTGCTGAGACTGGAGGTTTTTGTGATGGCTATGTGTAACTTTTTAATTTTTTTTTAACATAAACATGAGGCTCTTTCCAGTTCTACTGTGAAATGTTTATATTTGAAATGCCAACAGGAATTCAACTAGAGCCTCAGCTTTGCAAAGGGAAAAACAAGTGCTCCTCCTGAGATCCACCAGGCACTGCGGAGCATCCAGGTCAGCTGGCAGGCAGGATCTGTGAGAAACAGAGTCCTGATGCATCATTACCAGAGCTTGTAGCTCACGTCCCACACACAGGGAAAATTAGCCACAGGGATCTATGTTCTTCAGTAGGCCCTTGCTTTGCCGAAGATGTTGCTGGTCAGCTATACTTCGCTTCTGTGTAACGTGCTAGATTCTAGTACCCATGTTCTTGGAAATATCTCTACCTTGAGCTTTTCCTTGTCTCAGTTATGTAGCTTTTGCTTAGTATTGACACTGGGAGGGACAGCCTGAATTATGAGTTCCAGTGTACCATTTAGTCACTAGCAATTGTTTTTTGTCACACTTTACAGTATCTGAATGGGTTTTGGAGGGAGCAGTAAAACTGACATCTGATAAACCAATTGTATATCTAACCACAGTGGTGCTAAGCTTTTCAAAGAGAAGTTTGTGTGAATTTCTTTTTTAGGAAAGAAAAAGTGTTTTGGGGGTTGGGGTCTTTTCTTTTTTCTTTTTTTTTCTTTTTTTTCTTTTTTTTTTCTTTTTTCTTTTTTTTTCCTTAGCCTTATTCTTAGAACAGCCAAACAGAAACATCCCCAAAACTTTCACCAGAGGTTGAAATGTTGCAAGTTTGACAAAGTTTTTTTTACTAAGCAGTAGGCCATGAGAAGTGTCAGGCAATTATAAAAGGCGGTGCTAAGCTGATTTGTTGCTATGTCACTCCTGTTTCACAGTTGTGTAACTTTATCCATTTCCCTGTAGCTATCACAGTAGCTAAATTAAATTAGCTGAAATTAAAATGAAAGAAAAAATAAAAAAAAGAAGAAAGAACAAAGGAAATTGAATCACACTATCAAGAGCTAAAATTTCAACGAATTGCAGAGAATCTGGTCCAATGTGAGAGCTGATATTTCAAGGACTATCATAGCAAGCATGGCAGAAGGCCAACATGGATCAGCAAGGAACTCCTGATTGAGCTCAGCTAGATAAAGGAAGAACACAGAAGGTGGAAGCAGGGATGGGGTAGCTGGTAGGAATACAGAAGCATTGTCCAAGCGTGCAGGGATGGAGCTAGGAAAGCCAAAGCTCGTCTGGAGTTGGAACTAGTGAGGGATGTGAAGGGCAGCCAGAAGAGCTTCTATAAGCACACTGGCACCAAAAGAAGCCGAAAGAAATGTGGGACCCTTTCTCAGTGGGTCTGGAAAGCTAGTGACAAATGACATGGAGAAAGCCAAGGTACCCAATATCGTTTTACCTCATTTTTTTCACTGGTTAGGTTTGCCCACATGCCTCCTAGGTCCTCAAGTCTGTTAGCAGAGTCTGTGGGAGGAAAGCATTACCAACAATAGAGGTAAGATCAAGTGAAGGTGCACTTAAGCCCTATGGACATACACAAGGTCAAGGGGACAGACAGAAGGCACACAAGGGTGCCGGGGGAGTTAGCTGCTGTCTTTGTGAGGTTGCTGATAATTTGAAAAAGGGAAACGATAGCACCRTCTTGAAGATGGRGAAGGAGGATCCACAGAACTACAGACTGGTCAGCCTCATCTTGTGTCCTGGGAAGTCTTCACTAACAAACTGGATGCTTATACAAAGCGCAGTTTTCCTAMATTTCTGGACAATAGCGACCTGAAGAAAGGCTGGAGGGTGGGGATACTGTTCAAAAGACCACCAATCCAGAGAAAAGGGAAGACAAGAACTGAATTAAGTTCAGCTTTGGTAAATATAGACTTCTTCATCTGGGATGGAATAAATTCATGCAGGACTACAGTCTTGGTGCCAGCTGACTAAAATGCAGCTTTGCAGAATGCAGAAATTCAGTTTCCAGGTGGAAAACCAGTAAAACTGGAGGAGTTAGCAGTGCACCCTTACAGCAATGAAGGTCATCTGCATACTTGGCTGGATTAACAATAGGATAGCCAACAGTTCGAGAAAAGTGAATCTTGTGCCCTACTCAACTCTTGCCAGATCAAATATGAAGTACTGTATCCAGCTTGGGGCTCTTCAGTACAACAACATTGACATACCACGGAGACAATACAGAAAGATGGAGCCAGGCTGTTCTCAGAGGTGCACAGTGGAAGCAGGAGAGGCAATGGGCGCAAGCTGGAGCACGGGGAAATTCTGACTAGATACAAGGAAAATGTTTTCATTCTAACAGTGGTCAAAGAGGTGGAGCAGGTGCCCGGAGGTGCTGTGGAATTTCTGCTCTTGGAGATACTTAAACTCAGCTGGACACTATCCTAAGCAACCTGACCGAAGTGTGGGGGGGTAGCCAGCCTTGAGTAGGAAGTTGGACTGGATCATCTCCGGAGGTCCCTTCCCTAAAGACAAACTTTATGTTCTATGGAAAAAAATGGTGCGGGGAACTGTGTTCATAGTGACAAGGATGCAGATTTACTTTAATTCTGTTGTAAAATTTATCTATTCTGTATTTTATAGTTAGTGGAAAATATATCATAATTCTCTTGAGCAGAATGTATGTCTTTAACTCCTAGATAGTATGAAATCTTTATAACGTTAAGGTCTGATAAGTTCTTCCAGAATGCTGACCATTTAGAAGCTAGTTTCCATATAGAATGTATTTGTGCAAATGCCCTATGTGGTGTTTTAACAAGGTTTTACCAAATATACTATAAACAGAATATTAAGAAAATGAAAATTAGAAAAAAAAAAAAAAAAAGAAGGTATCTATCTAGTCTTAAATGATGTTTTACTAAAAATATTTACAAGCAGCAGCCATAGCAAGGAAGCAGGGTGATAAATGACGTCTAAAATACAGCACCATATCCAAAAGTGTTAAACTAAAAAAATAAGTAAACCTAAACCAATGCCAAACACCTTCCTAGGCCTTTTGGGGCAGGAAGAGAAAAAGGCAATGAGAATTATTACAGCGCATTTATTCAAATCCTTAAAAGTTTGTTTATATAAGCATGGTCCTCAAAGATCAGAATTAATCTTGATGTAGTTCAGCTGAAGGCCCTAAAGTTGCATCAAGGAACAATGGGTACATTCTTATAGCACACCATCCAGTTGTTGCTTTTCTAATTTGTTCAGCCTGTTAAAAAAAACCAATCCCGACTCCTGAGCCTCCTCTAGTGTCCTAAAAATAAAATCAAGTCATGCATACTCAAATCAAAGCAAAGTACAGAATCATCGATGAAATGCACATCTTGCCAAAGAGGTGTTCTTAAGCCTACACTGGTTTTTTTTCTTCTTCTTAATTTTCATGGTGCAAAATGAAAAGCTCCGGTTGGATTCACAACCCCATGTGTTTCCCTGTGTTTCTGGCTGGTAAAAGRTGTAATAGCTCAGTGCTGTTTTTTTCGCAAATACTAGCAGCAGTGCTCGAAACTACAAGAAGCAAACAAGCAGATTCCCCACTCCACTTTTCTGGCTCTTAGCAATTAGCTAGTTACATTTATCTTGTGCATAACCATGTATCAAAATTGAAGAAACCAATTATTAAGGAAGTTTACAGTTTTACCTAAGTCCCCTTGACAAATTGATACCGTAGCATTTTAGTGATACTCTATGTTTTTAGGCAATTGTTTCAATGAATAATCTGTCTGATTTTGCCAGATACCTTACAAGTGTACCACACTACAACATCACACAATTTCTATCAGACTTCATTATAAACCTCATCAGTGTTTTGAATATTTATTTTCCAGTAAGTTGTGTGTGCAGTGACAGCAGTATTGAATCAATACATCTTTTTTATGACCATGCACTTTTTACTCCAATTGTAATTCTACTTCCCATTTATTTTCTTTTTTTCTTTTTTTTCTTTTTTTTTTATTTTTTTTAAGATATGACTTCAGTAGAAAAGTACTTAAATTTTCTCAGGTCAGCATTAAGTTTTTTATATATATATATATATATATATATGTTTAAGTCATAAGGAATTGACATGATAATTATATTCCTTGCTTGCTCACTTTTAGTCATAGTGGCAAAAGCCAGAAAATATGAGGGACTATGTTTCTTGGAAAATCAGGCAGGATCATAGACTTCCATGAACCCTATGTAGTTCTAATTACTTCATTTGGATGAGGACTTGTTTAAAAATCCATCAAAGTTGATAAAAATACTTTTTGTTATGTTCTTTAATTTCCATTTTATACACCACAACAGATGCCAATTTGGACTCCTAGATGACTTATTTAAGTATAATATTTTACTCATCTAGGCACAGAGGAAGGAAATACAATTCTGCCTTAATTTTAATTTAGAGGAAATTAACCCCTTCCCCAAATCCCAAATCSAACTAAGAAATAGCACAATTATAGAGCTATTCTCCCTTGCTGTACAGTGGGGAAATCAGCATTAACACTACTGAAGTCTTTTCAGCCAAACCAAAGCAGGAGTAACACCATGTAACATGTGTAATTAAACAATGATAGATTCGTATTTCTCATAGCAAAACTACAGTTTATCAAAACAAGAATTTGGAGGGATTTAAGTCCTTTTTCTTCTCCTCATATGCTGATATTAATAGTACTAAATGTTTACTTTTAATCCACTTCCATGTAAAAACTGATTCCCTAAAGTTACATTTAGAAAAAATAAAAAGTGTATAATTTTTTCCAGGGAAAAGGAGGGAGGAAGATACATATTCATTATGAATTGCTGCTTTGATATGAAAAGGCATCTGAACTGAAAATAGTTCATGGTTAATGAAATGTGTAGTCAAGGTCAGAGTAATGCTGTCTTTTGAGTTTTGACTATGATGAATTTACTCCTCCTTTCCATCTCCTCCCAAGAGTCAAAAAAGGTCTTACGTTACCTTGAAGGTAGCAATGAGATTAGCTTTAAAATACCAAACTCAAATGTTCTCTGTTGTGTCTGAATTTCAGGCCAGGTGGCCAAAAAGATAATACGACAACTTCAGGAAAGAATTTCCTACTCCTTCATGCTTTCTGAGCTGATTCACTGACTCCTCCTTAAAAGTTGACAGGTTAAACAGGAACAATCCTGAAAAAAAGAAAAAAAAATTAGAAAAGACTTTTTAATGCAACACAGTGTCATATCAGAGAGAAGAGTCAGATTCCCAACCCTAAATCCTGATATGCCTGTGGAGGAGTGAGGTTTTATACTTTGGGAAAGATTCTCAGACCCATGATGGAGCCATGATATCTTGCACCTGCCCCCAGAGAGAAACTGGGGAGACTAAGAAGTGCCAAGCAGTTTCATAGTCATAGTCTGTCTGATTTACAAATTTAAAACTGGGTATTCTCTTTGAATGTCTAATGCTTTCCAAAATCTGCCAGAATTTTTAAGTATAAAAGCATGAGTATGAATTACTTCAATATGTTTGTGGCAACTACGTTCTCACACTACTCTGCATGTGTGGTCATCTGCCCCACTAAAAGAACTCAGGGAAATATAGTTAGTGGGGTATTGGATTGGAAAGAAGGGGTAAAAAATCCAGAAAAACTACATCCACCACCTTCCCTTCATCCACTAGGCAGGTGACCTTGTCATAGAAGGATATCAAATTAGTTAAACAGGACTTTCCTTTTGTGAACCCATTTGACTGTGTCTGATGATTGCATTATTCTTTAAATGCCTTTCAATAGTACCCAGTATAATCTTCTCCATAATTTTTCCAGGAACTGAGGTTAGACTAACAGGTGTGTAGTTCCTTGGGTCTTTCCTCAGGCCCTTTTGTAGATTGGAATAACACTGGCTAGCTTCCAGTCAGCAGGGACCTCCCGTGACTCCCAAGCCCTTTGGTAGATGATCGAGAGGGGCCCTGCCATAACACCCACGAGCTCCTTCAGTACTCTGGGATGAATCCCATCAGACTTGTGAACATTCAGCTGATACAGCTGGTCCCTTACAATTTCAGTGTCCACAAACGGAAGACCACTGTTCCCACACTTTTGGTCCTCTGACTCAGGGGACTGGTCAACCCAAGGCCTATCAGTATTATTAAAGGCTGAGGCAAAAAACACATTGAATGCCTCCACTTTTACTTCATCCATATTAGTCAGTTGACCATCTTCAACAAAATTGGTCCAATGTTTTTTTTAGACCTCTTGTTGCTATTAACATACTTTAAAAAGTCCTTCTTGTTATCTGACACAACACTAGCCAGTTTCAAGTCTAAGCTTTGGCTTTTCGTGTCTTCTCCCTGCATAAACGAACCACAGCTCTGTACTCTTCCTGGGAAGCCTGACCTCGCTTCCAGAGATCACACAATTTCTTTTTCCTGTTGACCTCCACAGGGAGTTCCCTGTTCAGCAAAGCTGGTCTTCTGCCCTTCTTGCTTGACTTATGACACAGTGGAATTGCCTGCTCCTGTGGTTCTGAAAGGTGGTTCTTAAAGACTGACCTGCACTCGTGGACTCCTAAGCCCTCAAAAGCAGATTCTCAGGGTACTCTGCTAAATAGCTCCCCGAGTAGCTTAAAATTTGCTCTCATGAAGTCCAGGGTAGCTACTCTGCTGTCCTTTTTTCTCATTACACTGAAAATTTTAAACGCAACCATTTCATGATCACCGTGGTCAAGACAGCCACCTACCATCACATCCCCCACGAGTCCTTCTCTATTCATAAATAGCAAGTCTAGGAGGTCATCTTTCCTAGTTGGTGCACTGAGTACCTGTGACAAGAAGCTATATCCTACAAACTTCAGGAATTTCCAAGACCTGCTTGTCACAGCAGTATGATATTCCCAGATGATGTCTGGGAAGTTGAAATATCCCATAGGGACAAGGGCTACCGATCCAGAAATTTCTTTTAATTGCCTGTAGAAAAACTCATCAGTGCTTACACTGACCGACAGTAGTGATCAATAGTAGACATCCACTACAATATCTCCTTTGTTTTTCATCCCCCTAATTCTTACCCAGAGGCTTTCAACTACATCACCACTAACTGTAAGGGCTGTGCAATCAAACCTCTCCCTTATGTATAGTGTGACACCTCCACCTTGCCTGCCCTGTCTATCCCTCCTGAACAGCCTGTAGCCCTCCATCCCAGCACTCCAATCGTGGGACTCATTCCATCAAGTCTCACTAATACCAACAATATCATAGCTCTGGGCGCTGACCAAAACTTCCAGTTTATCCTGTTTGTTTCTCATACTGTGTGTGTTGGTGTATAAGCATTTCAGATACACTTCTGAGCCCTCCGTGCTCCTGGGAGCAGTGTAAGTGTTCCTACTAGGACTGCCACCCTCAGGCGGTGCCATGCGAAYCCTTGGCTTACCTACTGCAGTCCTGTTAGTRTCCCCTTCCCCCATCAATTCTAGTTTAAAGCTCCCTCGATCAGCCCCTCCAGCTTACACCCAAAGACCTGTTTTCCCCATCGAGACAGGTAGATCCTGTCAGGCTCCAACATACCTTGTCTCTCAAAGTCTCTTCCATGGTTTAAAACCCCAGCATTTTGGCAGAGCCAAATATCATATCATTCAATATCATCCACTGTAATAATGGAYGGTGATGACTTCAGCTTCTACATACAAAGGTAAGATCTCAGCAGATAGGACTATTATAGCTGGGCAAAAAAGGTAACGATGCTTTTCATTTCAAGTGATATGCTGGGCTGAGACAGTAGAGAGTATGTTACCCTTTTACATTTGACAAAGTAAGGAATTTCCATTATCTAACTAAAACGACATTTTCTGTAGCTGTGAAATCCTGTCACCTGCAGAGATACATGCTATTTGCACTATCTTAAAGTGCTATCCAAACTTTGGGCTTTTCATGGTGGAGAGGACAGATTATTAAATAATTAGATTTTACCAATCTTTTTGTATGTGAACTGAAAGCAAGGAGCTATCCTCACATTGCCCAGTTACAGGAAAGGTTAGCTGAAGTTTGCTTCTGTTGTTTGAGCAGTGCTTGGCATTCTCTTCTTACCCTCTCTCTGCTCCATAAATCATTGCACACAGAAAGGTCAGGAACAGAAAGAAGGTAAGATACCAGGCTAAATAAGGAACAAAAGATTCCTCTACTCCTGGAAATTGTCAGAGCAGAAAGGGAATTTATAGAATACTTTTGGGATAGGAAAGAAGACCTGAGATAGTTGAAATGTTTGGATTACATGCTGTACAATTCAACTGGTTGGATTCAGCTCACATCCTTGTATAAATAAAGGAATTAACTTGGTGTAAAGCTGTCCAAAGCCATGGAATAGTTACAACTGACTTTTTTTTCTTTTAATCTGTGCTTATTTCTACTTACAGCATGCGAATTTTTCCTCCCTGCTCTCTTTTCCTTTATCCGACCTAACCTTTACTCGTATTCTTGAATATGGGAAGGGACAGAGGTGAAYTGAAAAAAAGGATGGTTGTTGCCATTTTCATCACCTGCCACAATCATTCTAAATAGAGTATTTTTAGACTTGCGGCTTCTTCAAAAAGACTGAGCCAAAATTAAACTGTAAATTTTCTATCACGTAGCAAAAGGCTGCAGAAAAGAGTGACAAAGAAAAAGAKATTTTCTTTGTTTGGCTGCTTACTCAGTTTTGTTAAATATTTTAGATTAGTGAAAAGTTTCTAAATAATGTTGTTGAAGCAGAAGCTGCTACCAAACTCAGGATGAATCCACTGAAGCTGTGAGCCTGAAATATTTTGCTCATACAAACTGGACAGCTTCCTATACATTTTTGCAGTGTTGTGGGGAATCTGGCTGATTTCCTGACCTTTTACCTCACARACATTTCTACAATTCTATGAATAATTCCAAAGTGGTCAAATAAGAGCAACTTTAAATAAATTATTATGTCTAACCATGCTTTTGTGAAAAAGAACACACTACCTTACATGTCGAAGTTAGATGTAGCAACAGCCTTTTCACAGTGACTTTTATGGACAATCTAACTCATATACAGCAAATACCAGTGTGACCTTGACTAGATATTCTTAAGCTAAAGTACAGGGACTTGCAATTCATTCATGGTTTTATACCTTTTTGTCATGGAGTATCTTTAGCACTGCTAAAAGAATTTATGTGATGGAGGAAGGAAACCATTTTTAGTATGGTTAGACTATGTCTGATGGTAAGGTTGGAAGTAATGAATGACCTCTCTCTGTTCACATCACTAAGACAAGTGCCTTATCTTACTGTTCTGGAAAAAATCTGAAACACTGAGTCATCCTSGTGAGAGGCTCTGTGATGACTTTTTTTTTATTTGCAAATATGGCAGAGAAGTGATTTTTCATCAACACAAGTTCTTATAAAGATAAAATAATATGAATATTTATTAAAACCTTTTTTTTTAACATCAACAAAATAATTATTGTTACTTCAGAATATAAATAGCCTGTAAGAGTCCAAATTTGGAGCCTTGTATGCTCAGTGCTGAACTGTCTTGGTTTCAGCTGGGATAGAGTTATATTTTTGCCTAGTGCTATGTTTTGGATTTAGTATGAGAAGAGTGTTGATAATACACTAATGTTTTTAGTTGTTGCTAGATAATCTACTAGTCAAGGACTTTTCAGCTTCCCATGCTCTGCCAGGTGCACAAGAGGCTGGGAGGGAGCATAGCTGGGACAGCTAGCCCAGCTGGCCAAYGGGGTATTCCATACCATGTGATGTCATGCTCAGTATATAAATAGGGGGCGTGGTCCAGGAAGCAGCAATCRTGGCTCGTTATCAGTCAGCAGGTGGTGAGCAATTGCATTGTGCATCACTCATGTTGTATATTCTTCTATTATTATTATTATTATTATTATTATTATTATTATTATCCTTTCCTTTTCTGTTCTATTAAACTGTCTTTATCTCAATCACAAATTTTACTTTTTTTTGGATTCTCTCCTCCATCCCACTGTGGGGGGCAGGGGGAGTGAGCGAGTGGCTGTGCGGTGTTTGGCTGCCTGCCGGGTTAAACCACATTTATAAAAATAAAATAAAATTAGTATTTATTAAAACCTTTTTTTTAACTTCAACAAAATAATTATTGTTACTTCAGAATATAAATAGCCTGTAAGAGTCCAAATTTGGAGCCTGTTACTCTTAGTGCTGAACAAAAGTGCAATGTGAACAAATGTGTAGGAGGGAACATCTAAAATACAGAAAACAAATGTTCCCAATGGAAAATTTTAAGACCTTCTTTCCAGAACGAGACCTGTAGAAGTGTTCACACAGAACTGGTCCAATTGTGTATGTTCTTACAGAGACCATGCATGCAAATGAAGTACTTTGAATGTATACATGTACAGATTGGTAAAATATGTTAAGATACGTTCTAGGTAAATTTAGAATTGACACTGATGAACACAGATTGTTTCAGAAGATTGAATTGGCTTTGGAATTTATCTTCCTGGCCTTTATTCTTAGAACTTCTTTAAAGAACAGCAGACTTGTAAACAAACAAGCAAAAAAAGCCAGGTTTCTAAATGAGTAGGTGAGGCAGAGCAGAAAATTTGAAAAAGAAAACTTGCAAACCGCTCTTTTCCTTTCTGCTTTCTACTTGCAAGTCAGATTCTTACTTTCAGACCTAATACACAAGAATTTCCAGATTGCAGCAAACCTTCCCAGCTCTCTCTACCCCCAGAAAAAAACTTTTTTCATCCCCTCCAAGATGCAKCTGTGATCCCCTTGCCAAGCTCTTTGTCTATGGGCACCAGGCTCCTAGGTTCTAAATGAGACTCTTTTTTTCTGCTCAACACCCCTCAAAGCTGGAAGGTCCTCTCCCAGAGGAGCCTTTGCCTACCCTCCCATCCTCAGCAGCATCACTGCTTCCCTCCAGGGACATCTACCAATACTCTGTTGAAAACAAACTATGAATAAAGAAATAAATCCAGTAATATGTTCCACTCTAGACACGAACATATTTAGACAATTATTTCCTACTTTCTCCTGGAACACAAGCTCAGGAAAATGAAGTAATGTGCACAGTTTACCTTTTCCTAGAGAGGCAACCCTTTCTTAAAAACATGTGAAACCCAAACTCAGATGAACTGTCCCTTGTGGGTAGTCTTCTTTAACAGGCTGAGAAAGAATGAACTTCCCATTCTGCAGAACATGCTTAGTGAATATCATGAAGAAAATACTTTTGTTGCTGCTGTTTATGCTATGTGTTATGTGAGGAAGAACTCTGGTTTTGTAGTAACGTTCAGCCTAAGGAGCAAATCTACCAATACTTCCTCTCAGGTACCTTTTTCTTTCTTTTAAACAAGAAAGTTGCACAAGCACTGAAGTAGTCACAAAACTATTTTGGGGAAGTTTTGTTTGTTGGTTTGTTTGTTTCATTGGCAAGAAATTATTTAACTGCCAAGATATACTGCAGAATATAAAATAGTGCAAAAATTCCGGAGAAGCACAGATGCCAGTGCTGTGGGGCAAGTATAGTGATTATTGGATACTCAGCTTAATGATTGAGGGTTTATTAAACAGTCATTCTGCTAACAAAAAAAGCCTAATTATAGTCCCTATGTTTTGACTGGAAAAATTACAAACAGCTAAGTGTAAAGGTTGGAAGGAAGCTTTGCAGTTCCTATGTCCAGTATTGTTTTTAAATTTTCCCCTCTTATAGCTGTAAAATATGAAAAAATGGTAAACCTAATCCTCTGAATCAGCAAAGTCTGTGTGACTGCTTATCTTGGGAGGAAAGAGGATGCAACAATTAGGCAACTCATTTTAATCTTCTAAGCTAAGATCCTTTATGCAAAGCCCTTGCCTGAAATGAATTTTCAAGGCTGACTATTTAAAGATTAGCAGTAGTTTAAAACGACAGAGCTGGCATAGCATTTGCTGCAGAGAGCACATGAATGATGATACAAATAAAGGTAGGAAAAACTGAGAGCATTCAAAGACCTTTTAAACCAAAACAGAGGAAACTACAGCTTGAAAAAATGAGAAGTGTGTTTTAATGGGTATTATTTAACACGATTGCTTTTTTTTTTACACAGCGCAGTGCTTTACTCTTCCTGTGCTGTTGATGACAGAGTACAAAACCAACTCAGAAGCATGACATAGCTCCCAGTAGCCTGGCTGCTACCCTAAGTTTCACAGGGACTAAGACTGAATCAGTAAATCGGTCACCCCCTTCTGGTTTCTTTGCACACTCACATCTCTTACGCCAAACAAAGACCTAGAGTGAGAGAAAATGTTCTCTTCTCCATTTTATTACCTCATCTGTTCCAGGTGGTACAGGTAAAGCATTACACACTGACAACCCCTTACACTTTTGCACGGTGACAGGACACTTATGTTAACACACACATGCTTGTGCAGACCAGATTTCATCTCTGTGACTGTGCCATGGCAGGACTCCTCCGAGATCAGCTTTGTCAAATGAAGGGACAGTTAGTGAAGAACAGTCGCATTGTTTCTACAGATCAGTGGTATTTTCTTATGCATGTTAAAGAGGAATTTAGCTCARTTCACCTTCAGAGCAATCTGAAAATCACTGGGATTTATAGTGGGCTCCCTTCAAACACAATAGAATTACAGTTAAAGAAATTTTGAAAGCTGAATTTGTTTTTGTCATTCATTTTATTTACTTACTTTAAAATATACTCCTGAAAATATAAGAAACTGGTTTGGTTTGGTTTGGTTTTTTGCATTTTAAAATAGAGAAGTTAAAAGAAGGACTGTTCTATTCATGCTGCTTCTGTTTGACCTTCTACTTTAATTCCCTGTAGACAAAAAAAAAAAATGGTGTTCCCATGGGGAACAAAAGCTTGAAAATAAGAAGCAACATGCTGGCAACAAAAAAATTAAAAAGCACCATATTTCAGGTTGTGGGAGTGCAAGGAAAATAATTTCTTATATAAACTGCACATCACCTCTTGTGAATGGCAGCTCAAGATACTGTGTATGTTCCTCTCCTACTTCATGGGAATTACCAAGCATATACAAATGAAGGCAGTTTTGATAACTAACCTAATAAAATTCCAAAGAGCATGGGCGGGCAGCTCAAGCTGACATTTTAAGATTTCAGGGGGGAGGGTGATGGGTAGAAGAAAGAGGAATGTCAGTTTTGCTCCAGACAGAAACCTAATTTCTTTAGTTTGGATGAATTCCAAGCAGAGCTAAGGCATTCTTACAATCCTTCTATTTCTTATATAAAGCAAACAGTTTGCTTCTGTTTACTTAAGCACACTGAGTCAAGAAAAAATCCAGAGGCTTACAAGACCACAGCTGTCTGCTCTKCAAATACTGGTTCAAACCTTTGATGAAGGGTAGTGTTGTTTGCTTTCTGTGGATTGCAGGTTAAAATGAATCAGGTTGTTAGCAGGACATAATTTCTCTAGGGATGATGCTTCCTGGCTGAATTAAAAGATAATTTAAAAATGCATAGTTCATTTAATTTATTTTTCCCATTTCCCAAATACTTTCCTATTTTGTCTAAATCAAGGTTTAAGTCCAGAGACCTTTAAATCAGGTAATATGATTCTTCAAAATTGTAAGTAATTAAGAGTTAGTTTATGGCAGGTTAAGGTCTCTCTTAATTGGCCATCTCCCCATGTTTTAAAGGCCTGATGCTCTGAATCATTACTTTCATCACCTGTCATCACCCAAGTGTGTAGTCCTGATGTAGATGGTTTTTATTCATGCCACCAATTCCAGTGTCCTCATTAAGATTACTTGACCAATTAAGAGCTGCTTACATGAATAGGGCTTGTTAGACCAGCTTGTGTCACTCACCTCACTGTTTCTTCCTTGTGCATTCTTTGTCTTCCCTATCCACAAGCAATTCTGTCTCAATCAGCATGGAAATGATCTCAGCAGAGTCCTTTGCAGCACTGTGTATTCAYCTCTACAGCCCAGGCTATTAGATATAAGGAAGAGATATTTTACTACGAGGGTGGTGAGACAGTGGAACAGGTTGCCCAGAGAAGTTGTGGATGCCCCATCCCTGGAAGTGTTCAAGGTTCAGGTTGGATGAGGCTTTGAGCAACCTGATATAGTGGAAGATGGCAGGGGGGTTGGACTAGATGATCTTTAAAGGTCCCTTCCAACCAAAACCATTCTCTGATTCTATGATTCTATTTGATTTGTGCAGCTCAGGACCTGTGCAAGAGTAATCTTGAATGAGACTGGTCTGGCATTTGCATAAAGTATAGACTTACCTCTGCAGAAATTAGGTGGGACAGACACTAACCTGTCCAAACTGGCCCATGTTTGTGATCTTGCAGAAAAGCTTATGTATCTGGTGACAAGTGAACAAGTGACAGCTTGAGGTACGGRTGTAACTATGCAGCTCCAATAAACCTTATTGCCAAGTAGACTAGGCACCCAACAAACAGATCTAGTTTTTCATGGTTCTCTAGGGTTCTCTGGAAAAACATTAATGTCAACAGGGGTATGCATATCCCATACTTCCCTCCTCTCCTCAGCTGCCATAAGAGATCCTCCTCAGTTGAGTTGCTGTGGATACTTTGTATCTCAAAGCCCTGTGTTCACAAATATTTTTGGTGTAGGAAAAGCAGGCGTGACAGATGGGGTAAAGTTTGCAATGTAATAGCAGAGTTTGGAAGTACTGTCTTTTTGTATTGATTTGTATAACACATGCACCTCTCATCTTTAAATCTTAAGAAATTCTGGTATCAAAGATATACACCTATGTATACACAGACCTACATAGATAGATTTTGGCATATATATTGATGGTATAAATTCAAGGAAGGTGCTTGTGAGACACAAAATCCCATAAATAAGAAGTTATGTAACAAATACTGCACTTAGTTCTTTGTACCATCCATCAACAATTAATTTTTTGTTGGGGAATGGTGAATTTGAACCAGCCATCTGCACACTTAGGGAGCCTATATAAATTCGTGCTAGCCCTAGGAATTGTAATTTTGGAGAATATTGATATTCAAGTTCAGCAGCCATGCTTTTCTCCACACTAAAGGAAGAGAAAAAGTAAACCAAAGTATAGATTCCTCCTCAGGAAGTTTGTTACTGATGTCCTTAGAACACCTAAACCTCTTCTTTGTAGACCAGCAAGTGTGAAGGACATGTTGTGGAACTTACTTGTAGAACAGTATTTTTACCTAAAAATGCTGGGTAGACTGGACTGATGTTCAGAGAAAGACTTTCTGTGCTCTTCCAATACCATTATCTGTACTAATCAGGTTATAATGCAAATATTGTCAAAGGCTTACAGCTTATCTGCAACATTGACATTCTCAGGTCAATATACTAAAATTATAATACACTTCCTGTGAGTTAAGCATGAAATTACCATACTTTTTATACATAAAACCTCAAAAAAGAAAAAGGGATATAAAACATAACCCTTCAAAAAAGCAGTACTTGAAAGCAAGTCCTTAGATAACAGGTGTCTTCACACATTGCAAAGAATTGGGGTTACAACGTTCCTTGTTATAGAGGGAGAAGTCTATGGATGTCTGTGAGACTATTGGAAGAGAGGAGGAACGCAAGGGGAAAACAAATTTAAGTGGACTGTTTGATGAGGGGAAATTTGGGATACATTTTCTGTTTCTATAGGTGTTTTCAAACATATATAAGGCATACTGCTTCTGAATGAGTTCTTTTTTTAATATATAACAAGCTTTAATAAATCTTGCTAATACCATCCCAGCTTCAAAAAAGGCAAGATGAAGAATCCAGAGACCTGCAGGCTGGTTGGCTAACCATAGTTCTTAGTGAGATTCTGGAGCAAATCGCCTCAGAAGCCATGTCTAGGCCTATGAAAGATATGGTGGTGATTTGGAAGAGCTAATAAGGATTAACCAAGCACAAATGGTGCCTTGCCGGCCTGACTATTATCTTTGATGAGATGACTGACTATGTGGATGAGGAAAGAGTACTGGCTGTTGTTCACCTTGTGCTATGGGCATCTGGTCTGTCCCCTTTGGCACTGCACTAGGTCCACAACCGGGGAAGCAAATTGGGTACATGGGGTACAGTCAGAACAGGTTTATTGCCCTACTGCAGGCTGCACTGATCAGGTGCAGGGCTCTTCAATGGTTTCTCAGGGCACTGAGTGCACCGATGGGCTCTACAACCTTTTCCTTCCTCTCTCCTTCCCAGGGTTTTGGTTGCCAATGCTCAAGGCCAACTCTGATTTAATGTGGCTGTGSAATCTTGGATCAGACTGCTGGGAAAGAGCTGGATGACAGAGATTTGGGAGAAACAAGGTCCTAGCCTCCCTTTGTTTGGGAGCAGCTCTGAAGGGTTCTTGCCCAAGCTATATTGTTGATATGACTGTGTTAGGTCATATACCCTGTTGATCCTGAGCCTGGCCCACAGACTTGACTTTCCAGCTTCACCTTGGACCTGTCTTGTCACTATGGACATGTCCGGTGATCCAGACCCTTGGTTGTCTCTGGTTATCATCCCCAATCTTGCTTTGCTCTTCTGGTTCAGGTACTGTGGGACTGCCTTTGTTGGTAAAGGCATGGCCCTGCTGGCCTTGTTGTCTCAGCTCTCAGTTGCCCTTCCCTTATGCAACAGTACTACCCTTGCTTCTCCTTACAGCACTCAGATATCGCAGTCAAATGACTTGCCTTTCCTATATTCCCTTTTTTCTCCTGTTTCTCAATGAACAACCTGTTCTGTTTACTCTTTCTTTGCTCAACTGGTTTTGCAGATTTTCCACACTTATATGGTACTTTTGATCTTAGACACTGACCCCAGGAAACCTCCGCTTCCATGTCTTTTGACATCTTTCACCCAGAAACAGTCCTGGTATTCCTCTTTAACCATTTGTAATGTTTTGTAGTTTCTTACATTCATTCTTATTTGTTTAGCCTCAAGTTGGGGTACGGCAACCCCTTTCCCATTTTTGGGTTTTGCAGTACCCAGCATTTCTCATATTGCTATCACACTTGTTTGATTTGGGACTGGAGTTGGCCCTCTGCCTGTATACTTTAATAACTTGCTTAATAAAGGGTTTCAACATAGACTTCCACCGTGTACTTAGAGTCAAATTTGTGAGATGTAAGATGGGTTGAAAATTGGCTGTATCTCTGGGCTCAAACTGTGGTGATCAGCAGTAGAAAATTCAACTAGCAGCTGGTTACTTAGTTGTGCTCTCTCCAGTAGATACTAAGGCCACTTCTGTTTAATGTTTTTTTCATAATGGCTGGATGATGGGATACAGTGCACTCCATACGTTTCCAGACAATATGAAATAGGCTAATCACCAGAGGGCAGGGCTGACAGGAGGGATCTAAATAAGGTGAGAAAATGGGCTGACGGGGACCTCATGAATTTCAAAGGGAAAAGCCAAGATCTCCACTTGGGGCGGAACAACCCCATGCACCAGCAGAGACTAGGCACCAAGCAGCTTGAAAGCAGCTTTGTAGAAAAGAGCGAGGGGGTCTATAAACCTAAATTGTCCGTGAGCCAGCAATACACTGTTTCAGCAAATCAGGCCAACGGCATCCTGGTCTGACCAGCAGGTCAAGGGAGGTGATCCTTCCCCTCGGCTCAGCACTGGTGAAACACACCTGGAGTGCTGCATCCATTTCTGGGCTCCCCAGTACAAAAGAGACATGGACATACTACAGGATGACCACAAAGGTGGTCAGGGGGCAGGCTGAAGCACACGACATATGAGGACATACTGAGAGATCTGGGTTTATCCAGCTTGAGGTAGAGAAAACTGAGGAGGAGGATCTTGTTGCTGTCTACTACTATGCAATGGGAGGATGTAGAGGAAACCAAGCCAGAATCTTCTCAGAGGTGAACAATAGAAGTATGAGAGGTGATGGGCATAGGTTGGAACATAGTAAGTTCTGAATAAGTACAAGAAAAATGTTTTTCACCGTGATGGTAGTTAGACACTGCAAGAGGTGCCCAGAGAGGCTGTGATATTGGCATGCTTGGAGATAGTCAAACTTCACTGAGCATGGCCTTGAGCAACTCCTCTGATTGGACCTAATCTTGGCTTATGTATAGTTCAATATCCTTGCTCAACAGATGTCTGATTTAATTATAGGCACCTCATCATACACATTTTCATTGGTGTCATGAACCTATCTCTATGGCCTCAGCATTTCTAAGCAACACTGCAGCCAACTAATGCAGTAGAATCACTTAAAAGACCAGTTTTCTTCTGCACTCTCCTCTCCTTTCCCCTTCCCCTTCCGAAAAGCTGTAACACAATATCACGCCTTGCCTTGTCAGCTAGTCGGATGTCCATCCTTGTAACCTCATTCCAAAATATTTCTGTTGTATGGTTAAAGGGAGGTCATGTTCACTGAAACAGTGGTTGCATTTCACTATTGGATGAGTTGTTGCTAATATATTTAATTTTAGCTAAGTCACTACATAGATGAGGTTTCCAGTGAGAACACTAATAGTTTTGTCCGTATTAAGTATTCAAGGTGTTGTACATCCAAAATTGTAGTGAACTGAGCGGTCAGTGTGGTTCTGCGAGCAGGGCACTAAGGCAGGAACAGAGAAACTGAGGCACTGTGTTTTCTGTTCTGCCTTGGAAGAAGGATGTTGGTGCCTCAGGTTCTCCATTTCATTAAAATGAATACTACATACTTGCCTTTCTACAAAATAGGCTTGGATACTAGTGGAGTAACGTAATATGTTCATTAATAAAATTCAAGTCAACTAATAAATCAGAATATTTCAGTATTCAATATTCTGAGTTATACTTCAGTAGCTATTCTCCTACTTCAGACCAGGTAATATTCGATATTCCGAAATGCTTCAGGAAAAGAACAGAGCAATGTGTTTCCATGGGCATGAAGTTTAATCATGAGAGAGCTACTAAGAGACATATCACTACCAGAGAAAAAGAAACTACTCATTACTCGGGGAAAAAAAACCCACTCATACTGCAAAGATGATGGAGGCTGAGAGAGGAAGAAGCAAACCCTTTTGAGTCCATTTTTTTCAGTTTTCCTGAATAAGCRGATTGAGAGTCTGAGCACTATGTAAATCAGTATTTTGTCCTGCCTCAAAGTGTTTTACTCAAACAGTAGAAAGGACAAAAAGAAAGCAGAATAAATATCAGGGAAAGTTTATCCTAATAAGAGAACTAGTATTTATTGCATCTGTAGTATTTGGGAGCAAGAATTGTGAAGCACAGAATCTGGGTGTCATGCGAATATAGCTGGTTCTTTTCCCTCCCATCCTGTATCCTCTTATTTAATCCTTTTTATACCCATGTAGTTGTCTGCAAAGAAGTGGTGTGTTAATTGGATAAAGTGACTGCAGCATGAGATAATGAAAGGCTAAAGTGCAGTATTGTGCCTTGTGTGAGGCTTTCAAAGGGGCTGTCTACTATCTAAAATTAATTTGTGAGTCTCTCGTGCACAGGTATTGGAAAATAAAATGCTAATGCTGCAGTCTGCAGTTCTATATTGTCAGCCTGATTTTTGGTGCTGTTTGATTCTCAGAAGGCATTGCAGCCCCAAACTGATTTCAGCTAGAGTGAATGGAAGCTACATGTATCTGAAAATCCAAATGACACAAAAGCATGCAATTTAAAAATAAAAGGACAGAGTCAAGTAAAGTTGTTTACTTGTTGTCATGTCTGCCACAAACTCTCTGTACGAGTCAGGCAAGTTCTTTAACATAGATTCCCCTTTAAAAAAAAAAAAAATAGCTTCCCCTGCTATTTCTCTTTCACTGTTTGACCACATGAATGTGAGCTCTTCCAGTCCAAGACAATCTCCTGTGGCCATTCAAGGTGCTATAAATGAGTTCTTTCTTTTTCTTAAAGCAACTTTGCACATTAAGCAAGGAAGACCATAACTCATTATTCCCTGTACCAGCACTTATAAGACAGCAGTGATGATATGTGTTGTAATTCTGAGGAAAGTTGCACCAAAATGAAGCATTTATTAGAAGTCAGGCAAGGATATACATTTAACCAGAAGTATCAGGAGAGGTGAAAGGTTGCTTATACCTTATCCCTAAATTAGCAATGGACATAAAGATTTATTCCTCTTTTACTTTAGTGCTCAATGGTTGTAGAAATGTGTTTACATGTTCACTTAAACCACTGGGTTAAAAGAAATTAAAATAAAAATAGTATCTTGCACCTGATACCAAATAACCAAGAATTTGCTTAATTGAATTTGTAGGTCAGACCCTTCTTCCACTCAAGTCAATTCCCCATTGATCACACTAAAGTGGGGAAGGGAGCAGTGGGAAACTTTTACATTCAGAGTTATATGGAAATGTTTTCACTCAGATTAAACTGGGACTTAAAAGTGGCTATTTATATGCATGAGACCAACACAAAGTGCATATTCTGCCTCAGGATTAAAGCATTTAGTTTTTTCAAGAGGGAACAGTTCATTGATCAATGCTTTATGCCCACATTTCTCATTTTGATAGAGCTTTACCCATGAACTCTCATTAGATGTCCTGATTCCAGCTTAAAACTTAAATTTGATTTCAACTCCAGCAGTAAGATGTCATGAAGGAAACAGATTGTTCCATATATTCATCGAAATACAGGTCAAAGCTAAGTATATATCAACAGTATTTCATCATCAATAATGTGTGCCACCAAGATGAATTGATGTTGAGAGCTGTAATTTCTAATCATTTGGTATGTTTGCAATTAATTATATGTACAGCTAAGTGTATCTGAGTTTATTTGCAAAGGCAATTTTGCTAAACTAAGCAATTTTACTGTTAAACATAGACACTGGAAAAGTTGTGCCCATTAACATGTCTAGTTTCACATGTCTAATATATGGTCTCATAGTTAACCAGTCTGATAATTTAATTTCATGGTAGAAGTGCTCTATGTTGAATATTTGATATAAGACAGATTAAAGGTTTGACATTAGAAGGTTCCTCCCCCACTACATATTTCACTTCCAATCATCTTTTGGCATAGCAATACAAAGTGCATTTTCTAGTAAATTTTTTCAAAACAGTGCTCCAGTCCAATTTACTTAAAAAAACATACCAAAAACCCCACCAAAAAAAAAAAAAAAAAAAAAAAAAGAAAGACGGGACTCATTGGTTGCAAACTTCCAAAACAGTTAAAGGGTTTTTCATCAGACAACACTCAATGATTTAATGGCAATTGTGTGGCTAAATTCTTACATAGGTCTGATTGCACTCCCTTCATTGTATGCCCTTTTAACAAGTTCCTGCCAAATCTTATCTGAATAAATTGTAGAGCTATGGTTTAGAAACTAATTCACACTCATTATTTTCATGAGTTACAGTATACACACATATTTCACCCTTCAGCAGATGTGTATTYAGATTAGTTTCAGAGCACATTCTAGTCTAAATCTCAAATATCTCACTAATAAACGCTAAAATATGCTTAGTGTACCCAGTATGCACCTTTCTGCAAGTAGAGGCTCCCTGCCATGTTCTAAAAGTATTGGACCTGTTCCCAGAGTAATAATCTCAATTCTGCAGTGAATCACTGCTATGTGCTGCAGCTAACCTATGAGGTGCTGTCCTCGTTTCGACTGGGATAGAGTTAATTTTCTTCCTAGTAGCTGGTATGGTGCTATGTTTTAGATTTAGTATGAGAATAATGTTGATAACACACTGATGTTTTAGTTGTTGCTAAGTAGTGCTTACACTATTCAAGGACTTTTCAGCTTCTCATGCCCTGCCAGTGAGAAGCTGGTAGGGGGCACAGCCAGGACACCTGACCCAAACTAGCCAAAGGGGTATTCCATACCATATGATGTCATGCTCAGTATATAAACTGGGGGGAGCTGGCTGGGGGGTGGTGACTGCTGCTCAGGAACTGGCTGGGCATTGGTAGGCAGGTGGTGAGCAATTGCATTGTGGATCACTTATTTTCTATATTCTTTTATCATTATTATTTTTCCTCCCTTTCCTGTCCTATTAAACTGTCTTTATCTCAACCCACGAATTTTACTTTTTTTCCCCGATTCTCTTCCCCATCCCTCTGCAGGGCAGGGAGGGAGCGAGCTGCTGTGTTGTGCTTAGCTGCCTGCCGGGTTAAACCATAACAGGTGCTTTCAGGTTTTGTACCTGAAAGCCACAGCATTTCACAGACACCAGCTCTGAAATCACTCTGACTTAAGTTATTAATCTTGATTTGTTTTAACATAAAGCACAATGTTAGAAATAAGCTACCTTTGAATAATTTTGTGGAAGGTTAAATACTGTAAATAGATCTGTATTTTTAGGACAACAGCACTACATAATCAGAAACAATTCTGACAAATATAAAGCTATTAGTCCACCAAAACTGTAATGAGATCATGATTAATAAACACCTCTGAAAGGTCTGCATCAAAGTCAAGGTTTTTTCTGTGATAAATGTAAACACTCATACCTTACTTTGCCAAAAGCTGTGTGTTTCAGTTATCCAGCTCTTCTGATTGATTTGTTCATTACTCTAATAAATAATTTATCACCTTGAAGAACACAATTCATTATGCAGATAACATGAACAAGTAACTTTAAACAGCCAGATCTTTAGAACAATTAGCAGTGATACCAGTGCCATGAAGTCTGTTTCTGATGCAGAATTCAGAGTGGCACAAGAACAATTAAATTAGTATAAAACCAGATCATTTCAGATAACTTCTAAGCAATGGCCCATGTGAATTCACAATGCAGAACTATCAGAAATCTGATGTGTCAGAATATCTTTAGGTCCTTTTAACTACACTGTGTTAGAAAATATGATAAGCTACAAGCAGCCTTCTTAACAATAGGCACAGAACTGAATTACAGCTTGCAATATACTCCGTTTCCTAAATTAGGTAGAAAGTATGTAAGATTTGCAGTGTTGGCTATTTTATTTTCCCATTTTCTCTCCAAAGTGCCTATATGATTTTGCATTGTGACAAGTGATGGAAAAAGATCCTATAGAAATCAGGCAGAGTGGGTCATTTTTCCAAGTGTAGGAAATATCACTGCAAGAACTAAATTGTAACTCATACCATAGAATTGCTTCTGCATTAAAAGTTAAAAAGGTGGAGATAAGGACAGTTGTATCATTGCAACACATTAGGGGATAAAGTAGACACCATTACTCATCACACTTTGCCCTAATAGGAACACAAGGGATTATTATTATATGGGCTTTATGGCTTATTTCTTTTTTTAAAACTTTTAAATGGATGTAAGAGTCTCTTTGCTGAAGAGGAAAAAAACCTACAATAAGTGTCTTTGTAATTAAATGTGTAACATGTGCCTAAGAAATGGGATTGTTCAACATCGTTCATAAAATTGATAGCACCACAATTCAAAGTCATTTAACCAAGTTTTCTCCCTCAGCAATGTACAAGAAGAGAGAGTTTTTGTTTTACTTTTTTTTTTTTACACTATTTTATTTTATTTTCCCAGGCAATATAAATACACTAAAGCTTATGCAAGAGGGGAAACCAGGAGCATTTAGGGAATGATCTGCTGTGTTTCATCCACAGTGAAAGTCCTTGTTTTCCTGGGAATTAGTATCTACAATAACATCACCAGTCTTGGAATATCAGCCTGCTCCCAGAAGTCTAGTTCAGAATAACAAAGTGGACACTTTTTCTCTCATCACTTACTACATTCCTGAGTCTAACAGAGATTTCCTTGAAGCAATACCTCTATTACAGAACTATATTGCATTCCACATTGCAACACCTGTGACTGTGATAATCAAAGATTGTATCAGGTTCTCTGAGCGCTCTACTCTTTTTTTTTTTTTTTTTTTTTCCCCCTGAATCATGGATCTGGCCTGAGGAAGGGGACAGTGAATATAGCTTTTTCTACTTTGTCTGTCGTTATCCTAGAATCTGATCTGAAAGTTAAAGTGCAGTGTATTTGTTTCCTTTGTTATTGTAGAAGCTGACGAGCTAGTTGTTGCATACTCAAAACAGTGGCAGGATGACTCAAAACTAGGATACTTTATACAGATTTGCTACTGCCATTTATATGGCTTCCAGCTCTACTCAGGGAGCCTCACAAAGGCAATGCCTCAAAAGAAGATGCTGTAGCAGTATGATTTGCACAGGATCCAGAATAACAATGTCAGGAGAAAGCTAGGGAGGGCAGGTGGTAACACAGAAGCTGATGGTCTCCTTCAGATCCTATGGAAACTTTGACTTCAGGGAACTGAATCCCTGCCTTTTGGTACAGGGTCAGGTAACTTATATCTGGTGAAATTATTCCAGAAACTTTATAACACAGAGAACCAGGTTTTGCCAAAACCAAAGCTAAGACATTTCCTCCTCTCATTTGTCCTTATGAAAAGTGTGGGCTACAGTGATCATGGATCCCATTTGTTTGTGCAGGGCTTCATTGACTCTATGAATTTCAATAGGCAGGTGTGGTGCACTAGGCAGGATCTTAAAAGAAAAAGGAAAACATATTTAGTAGTAATATTGGAAAAAATTAAACTACTGTCATATGACATGAAGTTATATTCCCTCTGCTGTGCATTAATTAATTAAATAGAAGAGTTAACATTTTTCCCATTATGACAAAACACTTCTGAATTTTCAGTAATAAAATGAAACTCTGTTTGCCAGGTGGATGTACTGCATCAGCAACATATGTCTTCCATAATGTTTTATTCCCATATGCTACTCCTTACTTATTAAACTGAACCACGGGATGTGACCATGGAATGAGCAGAACAAATTAAAGTCTGAACAAARGTTTCTTCCAAATAAGCCACAATGCAAGCAGTAACCAACAAGAAATGGGATACAGTTGATAAGCAGAAAGCTTGTTTTATTGATTTTTTTTTCCTCTCCCCCAATTAGGTTAGGTAGATTCTATTCATCTGCTTGCTTAAATAGATATGAATGTGAACTCTCTGAGGTATTCCTAAGAAGTTTTCAGTAAAAATGTTTCCATATCACTGCACTARGAGGGTTTGGAGGTAGCTGACAGCTGTGGGTATATAAATTAAATGGAAGATTATTGATGTATTTCAAAGAAAAAATATATTCTTTTCTTCCTCAAACTTTAGCTTTCCAAAATAGTTCAATGATGTAAAAACAGCATTCAGTTTCATTTTCTATAGCCCCAGATTTATGACAGTGTGACTGTTTGTAACTCTGCAAACAAAGAAAAAGTTATTTGCCTTTAGAGTAATCCACATATTGTCTTCACAATATCTTATCTGTACCACAGGTATCTGAAAACCTGTCTCTCCACCTAAGGGATAGTGAGAGACAGATGAGCTTTTGGATACAGTGAACTTGTCCCTGAACCCAAGTGGGCAGCTATCCATAAAAAAAAATATTATGGCCATCTCTGGAGATAGGAAAACCTGATCAATGAGGCCCTGACCCTACAAGGGATGGCTGAGGAGCCTGCAGCATTTTGTGCTGTTTGGAGTTTCTACAGAATAGGGCTTTAATTTCCTTCTGAGGTAAGGAAGCTCAATAAAGGCTACTGCTGTACCTGCTTCTTGGTGAAAATAGCAGGAATTGGTGCCCTGAGAAGTGCCCCCATATCAAATTAGAGTGAGAAAGGATGAGTCACCGTTTCTGCATGTAATATGATAGTCACTTTAGATGCCTCTGAACAGCAGAAAGAGGCAAAACGCTGCTCTCAGCTATGCCATATATGTGTGAAAGCAGCTCTGAGAGTTCACTCAGGCTGGCTCGGCTGTAACTAAGAGAAGATGGTGAGTTGGGGAAGGCAGCCCACTGAGAGCCGGTCACGGGCTGGAAGATAGAGGTTACCAGGTCAGCTGCCATTGCTTTGTGCGGTGAGGCAGACAGGGAAGGTGGAGGGGCCTCTCCTGAGCCACTCAGAGTCATGGTGTTAGGAATATAACTAAATTAGGGAGGAAGAGAAAGGTCYGAACACTGTCCTTGGCTGGGACTGAAATGAAACAAAAAGACTCCCAGAGTGAAAGACAATATGAGCCCTTGAAAAATTAAAGGGTGACATTTTAGAAGTGTGGTCATGGGAACTCTGCCTCTAGGACATAAGAGAAACTTCACTATATTAAAGTAACCCATTGCGTTCCACAGGGGAGAGGACAGGCTGTGTCTGAACAGCTAATCATCTGCTGAGTTGCTCTGGGAAAGCACCTCGACTTGTAGCTTCATAGAAATTTCATGAGGCATAAAGGGAAAATGGAGATTAAGAAGAATCAGTGTAGGGAATTCCTGCCCTGACCTCCTAATCTACCAGCTTCCTCTGTTTTACATCACCGGCATCACCTTGTCTGAGGGGTCCTTAAACTCTGCTCTGGGGGGCCTGAAATTCAGTCCATAACATGCACTGCTGTTTGCTTTTCTGTTTGATGAAGTATTGAATCAAAAGAATGCCTCTTCAGTTCCTTCCTGTAATATCTTTTAAAAACCTAATAATAATAACAATATGATAACAACAGACATAGCTTTTACTACTCTCATGGACACAACAGCTAACTAAAGTAATGTGATGATCATTACATACCACACCAATTTGCAACAGACAACTCTAATGTCATTTCAGCAACACCAGTGGTGTTACTTCCATAAATTAACATACTTACATAGTTACTTAACATCCACTTACACAGGCCAATACATGGTGTATTTATTCATTTTGCAGGAATTACTATTATTCAGAATAAAGGGGACTTTTTTCCTTTGGTTTGGGTTAGGCTTGTGGGCTTGAAAAGGGCTATGTGTTAATTTTGCATTCTTACTAAATTAATTTTGAAAGCGAGAATGTAGTATTTTTATAGCAAGTTTGCTGGTGAAATGTGATAAGAGGAATGCTGCTCTTCCAGGTACCTGTCAAGGACTCTGGACAGTAAGAACATGCCTGATGTGCTGTTGCAGAGGCTTAGCAAAAAAAATAACAGTTTTGTTTTTTAGAAATATTTGTTTTAACTCAACTGTTTACACAGCTTGTGAGAATGAAAGCACAGAGGTTACATTCCTTGATGTTCTTCCAACTCTCAGATATGCTCAAAGCTCCTTCCCTGTTCTCTTCTTAGGTGGCATTAATAATAGACATCCAGAGGATATCTATTATAATCAGAAAACAATACATTTAATTTAACATATTTAGTTTTGTAAGTGCTTTTATTTGCTATATTATAATAATTCCTATTATAAATGGATTGCACTGTAATTATATTACATTTATCAACCACTTCCATTGAATAGGAGACCATGGAGGTTACTGCACTACAACTGGGTATTGCAGACATTTTAAACATCTGGCACTGCATTATTAGAACTGTCACAGAGAACTAGAGAGCTTTAAGAACCTATTATCATTCATGTAGGTTATGACTAATGAGACGAGATGTGAGTGGATTTAGAGATGTTTTTCTTTTCTTTTTTTTTTTCCTGAAAGAATGCAGCACTATAAACATTGTGTACTTTTCCTGTCAACAAAAATTTGAAATTAGACAGTCTTAGAACATAAGATTCGATCCCTAGCTATAAATGGTACACCATGAGTTATCTGCTGGGGTTTTCTAGGCTGATTCAATAAATACTAAAACTACATAAAGCAAGTGGATTGAAATCAGCTTTTCATTTTTTACCTGATTGCACAGATTTTAGTACCCAAAGAGACTTCTCTCCTGTAGGGAGTATAGAAGTTTTTATATATATATAAATATATATATATATATATGTATGCATATTTTTCTTCTATGTGTGGTTTCTTCTGCATATTAAATATGGTTACTTCTTTTTCTCTTATGTGTCAGTTTTTTCATGGACTTTCATGGACTCCATAGCGTTAAATGGCTGTTGACTTGAAAACTGCTGCCAGCTTCAGGACCTTTGGCTCAGTTTCAGGGAAGTTCTTAAACATGTGCTTAATTTTGTATCAGATTGGAGATATTAAGCCTACTAATATAGCTCAGCAGACCTGTAAATAGTCTCTTGAGTTGGGGCTTTTAAGAGAAGCTAGTGAGAAGAAAAATTTGGAAAGTGTTTATGGCAAAGGTAAAGACCCTAGATTTCTGTTCCTAAGAGAAATAAATGGGTGACAATTGATTACTGAATGCTAATACAATTTAATTAACAGAGTTTTCATTTAGCTTATTCATATTCTTTCATTATGTAGTTGTCAGGGCCAGCTGTAATTCTGAAAAGAATTGTACTTACTTACTTTGGTTCTGGGAACAACTCAACTTACCTTTGGGCACGGGTTCCAGACATTACTTCACAATCCAGTTTTCCCTGGAAGGATGTATATAATTTGGAGGCAATGGACATTTTATGACATTCTGCGTAGCACAGAGTTTCACCTGAGAATTTTTGTGTTGGGACCCAACAATAAGGGGGGAGGAGGGGGGAGGCAGTACACACATGGAAATATAGATCAAAGAAAACAAAAGAAGAGGAGAAATAAGAGATGAAAAAAGTTGAAAGAAAAGCATATCCATCTATTTCTCTATGTTTAGAGATTTATTTGTTTGTTTTAAAAAAACTGTTTGCTGAGACATCTAGTTAGTCTGAACTCTTACTAACTATGAGATTAAATTGTTTAGATACACACCACTGAAGGAGAGAACAGACCTAAGTTTATGTCACTGAATTTTTGCTATGTCCTATCTTCATTCTTTGAMATCTTTGTATGTCTTTATCATAATCAACATGAAATACATCACAAAAAGTCTGTGGGTTTTTTTGGGGGGTGACGGGAGGTTGGGGAAAAGAAAGCAAACAAAACCCCTTGTCTATTCTATGCCATTTTCTCCTATTCATTCTGAGAACACAAGAGTGCCCAACGTTTTCTACAGTGGAAAAAAAAAATGGGTTAGGTTATCTACAAGTTACAGATATTACAGAGCTACCTACCAGACCATAGGCTGGGTTTATGGATGTTATGTGTAGCTGGCACAGGCTTGTGACAGATCAAGGACCACAAGATCGAGGGCCAACTGTTTGCTGCCAGATCCAAAACAGTAAACCAGAAAACAGGGATATTTGAAAAATAGTTCATTGTGTCATATCTGCAACAACGTATCTGCTATTGGGTCTTATTCTACAGCTCAGTAAAATCACTGGCACAGGTCTTGAAGTCAACATTGTTCTCTCCAAGTAGTTTTCAGAATATACTGTATCAAGAGATGGAAGACAGTTCACTGAGTACAGTACAAGATTGAGAAGCCAGGAAAAGATCTTTTATTTTATTTATGTAAGATTTAAAAAGTATATTTTCTGTTAGAAGTACCTCTGATGAGATTTCAAAAAAAAAAACCAAACAGTACTCACAAGCCCACTTATTTCTTACGGATCAAATGRGATCATGAAAAGAATAAACATGATCAGAAATGAATGGACCACTCTGCACAGCTGTGCAAGGTGATCAAGGAGTGCAGGGGGCAAACAGGACAGGACAAGTGGATGCAGTGTCCTGGTAAAGGAAAGAAACTCATTATTAGGCATAGGTCATGCTGCAGACAACTCACAAAGCAGGGAGAAATTGTTAGGTAGAATGTGTCACTTGAGTGCTGTTAGCAAACAAAGACTGTTATGTTGCAGTATTAACCCTTTATGACGTGGTGTGTGGGTGCTCCTGGGGTTTTAAACTGTAAATTACACAGACATACTAAACTGGTGTGTGTCTACACAGGTAGTTTCACTTAATTTAACTGTCAATCTAAATCATTTTAACATCATGCCTTTAGTTAAACCATTCTTTCTGGGCCTTTAAGACCTACTTTTGCAATGAGTCCCTGAGGGATCCTAATTGAAGCTAATGGGGCTGTATGTGGTTGTAGGGCAGCAATTGCATAAAATTCATTAAAGGACTGGGGCTTATGTGGGTAAGGCCAGCTCTGATACTTATGCTTATTGGGAGCTCTTTACACAGGAATTATCCCTCTTGACTTCAGTGGGACTATTTATGGGTTAAAGTATAGCTCAGCAAGAATTTGGCTGCAGTCAAGGTGGAGATGTTTGTTACCTTGCTGATGTACCTCATCCCATTGAAATCAAGGTGACCAGTAATGTCTGTGGGTTACTTGAATAGTGAAGGGTTTGCAGGAGTGAAATGTTTTTTTGCTATGTGAATATGAGACGTTTGTTTTCAGAATACCAGAACGTCAACCGTAGAAAAAACAACTTGGAAATTATAATAATGTTAGAACAGAAATAAATCCAAGAGAGAGAGGGAAAAAAAGAATGCTCTATCATGCACCTTGGTAATATTCCTAAAAGGACTGGGAATAGCTCATGTTATGATCTTTACTTATGGGTTAGAAGAAATAGTCATTTCTCTGCAGATGAAACAGGTTAAAAGCCAGATCCTACCCTAGTCTTACACACTTGCATTCTGGGGAGGAAAGTGCCCCTGTGCATAAACACACACACCTTATGACATAAATGCTATACAGTCTTCTTAAAATTTGGATCTGGGAACGAAGGTGTATGTTTTCCTGTCCAGGTGCAAGGCTGAGCTGATTAATATCAATACCGAACCTACACCTTTTAAGAGGCTAACAGATTATGCACAGCAGCACAATGAAATAAATGGAATTACTTACGTAAGTGCTCTCCCACATAAGGGCTGCAAAACTCAATCTCGCCATGATTTCTTCCCAGCCCTGTTTACGAGGGAGCCTGGTCTATCCCTAAGATGCACTAACATGTTCCAGCATGGAAAACAGAGGACTGCTGTTCGTGGAGCAAAAGATTGTTCTGCTTCAAATAATTTTTGTTGCCTCTGAGGTTTCAGCTCAGCTGCCTCTTGAGTGGGTTATATCGTAATAAGGAGTGATAGAAATGAAAGAAGCCAGTATAAAATTGATACAAATAGCTATGAGAACAGGCACAGAAGAGCATTATTGGGGTTTCTCATTTGTATTACAGACCATTAGGCATGGATACATTAAGTCTCTCACCTTTAAATTTTGCATTTCAGCTCTTCTTAGACTTGGAATGCAGGGATGTCATAATTTACTGAAGTGAGATATATTCTACTCTCGTTCATATTGGAAAGAAAAAAATCAGAGAAATCACATTGACTTCRGTGGAATTATGCCAGATTTGCCCTAAATAAGCTAATTCTTTCCATGCTCTGTGAAGCGACCTGGACATAAGTGGACCTTCCTCATGATAGATGATCTAATCCTGGTATCCCTGCAGGGTGTACAAATAAAGCTGATTCAGGGAATGAATAGCTCCAGAACTAGAGATCTTCTGCCTAAGGGGAAGTAAATCCATGCACAGTGATCTCATTGAACTTTGATTTTTGCACCACTGCATAAAGGTAATGGAAAGCATCAGAATATCTATTCTGCATAATACTGAAAAAATCCATCTCTCACAAATACTTTTACTTATCATCACACAAAGCCTGCTTGATAACATGTACAGCTATAAGAATTCAAATCTTCAAGATTCCATAAGATTTCATATATATTAAACAAACCTTTCTGTCAAATGGGGGTATGTTTTCATAACACGGTAAAAGATTTAAAGCATCTGGGCTTCAATGAGGAGTCACTTAACACTTTAGAAAACTTACTCCTCCATCATGCCATGAAAATGAATCACAGCATCAATTTTTAAAATCATATCCTGAAGTTCATTGATCACAGAAAGGTGAAGGAAAGACAAAGGGAAGATTTTTGATTCCTGAACGCATTTCATGTTACACAAGAAAATAAGATGAGATTTCACGAACACTTTCAGCTAGTGAAACACACATAGAAGAGAAATGATTAAGCTGAAGGTGTATCAAACCTGGAGTAGGAGTATCAACACAGAAATTCATCATGGGAATTAATGGTATTGTATGAAGAAACAGAAGGATGAAACATCAAATTGAATCGCCTACTCCTTTTGCTGTAGGAGCAGGGGAAGATGGCAATGCATTAAGTTCTGGGATTCAAGATATCTCAGTTCTTTGCCTTAGCTCTGCTGCAGACTTTCAGAAAAACTTAAGTGATTTTGTCACTGGATTTCAGTTCTGCATCTGTAAAATGAGAATAATCACCCATTTCTTGTCTAATTGGACTACACAGGTATAAGGAAACACAGCAAGGTTCTTATCTCACCTAGAGCCTTTTAGTATTCCTGTAATAAAAATATGAAGAATATTGTCATGCCCCCATTTTAGCTGTTGAGAGGAAAACAATTTCCAACCAGCTGAGCTGGCACTGTTTGCCCTGTTCTGAATGCCTATCTTTGCTAGACAGTGCAGTTACTATTGGCTCCGTACATACCTTCTGGTATGTGTTTTGCCCATTTGGACACATAACCACCTCCTCTGTGTTTGATGTTAGTATTTCAACTTGATTCCACATTAAGCCTGTTTATTCATCTTACATATTTAATGACAAAAAGCCAAAAACTTGAGCAGATGGAAGGTTTCCTGGTGTATTTTCTGTCTTTTCAGGATGTTGATTTCTGAAAGCCAGGAAGTACAGCATCTCTGCCTTTCCTGGGGCAGTTCGTAGCCAATGGGAATTATCTGCAAATGCTCCAGAGGCAAACACCTTCTTAGATATAGCTGTATTGAACTGATCCAGGGATAAGTTGGAACAGACTGACAGAGCTGTGCTTGTGATAAAAAAGAACCTGGGAGGACTGCAGAAGGGATGGTGAAGGGAAGAGAAAAGGGAAAGACAGGAGCATGTGTGCACTCTGAAATACCTGATAGGCCTTATTTCATACTCTGTTGAGTAGGTTGTGGCAGTAAAGAGGTAAGAAAGTTTTCTTGTGTTGGGAACTGTCTGAAGTTCACACCCATAATTCACAGGATGACAATCACCTTAAGTCTGCATTTCCTCTTTTCAAAGCTGTTGATTTAGGTTACTTTCTGGAAATCCTGGAGTCTGATTCATACAGAAAGCGGGGAGGATGCTGCATAACTTTCCATGTAAAAAGTAAAATACATACCCTCCAAATCTTATCACATACCCAGATATTTGAAAGGGCACTCAGATCCCGCTAAAAGAACAGATACCTTTCCCTTGCCATATACTGGATTGCAAACTTGAAATAGAGTTTATAGTCTTTCAGAGACCTGTTCCATCACATGAATCCTGGCATTTGCAAGGTGTCGTGCATAACTCCTTACACACACACAAGGAAGGGCAAATACAAGGTAATAGCTACTTTTCTACCCATCGTCTACCTATGTCATTGCCCTGGTCCAAGTTCTCCCAATGTTGCTTCGTTCCCATACTGCTGACTTCCTTCTCAGCCAGCTCATGCACAGGTAATTTATTTTCTTTTTAAAATCTTGTGGGGTTCCTCATGTCTGAATTTTACCCAGATTTACTCAGATTATGTTTGCTTTTCTTCCTGTAACTGAGGTAGACAGTAGCACAATGCACTTCTTCACCCTTTGTCCTCAGTGCATGCAGGCAAGCCACGACTTTCATGTGGCACTGACCGGACATAGGTACATGATCCCTTGAACTACTCAGGTGATATGAAAGACAGCATGGAAGTCCCTTCAATCTACATATGTGCAATGCAATTAATTTGATTTGTAAGGTTAAAGGCTTGTGGTGTATCAAACATGGTCAACAGTAACAGTTTTGTCAGCATTCAGTAAATATTTCAACCGCAGGGAAGAGCCCTGCATATTTCTTTATTTCACCTGAAATTACTGCAAAGAAGAAATCTGCTTAAATTATAATAGAATATGTACAGGCTATAACTGTCGAGAGAATGTGGGACCTGCGTATTGTTTCAGGTTACAAGGTTGCTGACTGCTACTGTATTAATTGGTGCATATAGTAATTGCTTTTTAATATTTACTTTATTGGAAATGTTATTTTGTTACTTGTTCAGTAAGTGTAGATGAACTCTCTTGTCTGTGCAACTAAAATACTTCTCATATTGTAAGTCAGCTTAAGTAAGTGTTACATTTTTGGTGTTTATTTTCCCCCTTCTGATTTTTTCCTCTAATGAGATCTGGTGAGAGATCACAAGAAAGAATAGGAGGAGTAGGAGTATAAAAGAGAGAGAGAGAATGCTGATCCCAAGCAGTATAATTACAAGTGTCYTCTTGTAGGAGGAACCTGTCTTCTTTTTGATTTCACGGATGGTTGGGATTTTCCATTTGAGGTTATGGGAACAAATGTGCTGGCTCGTCCAAAAATGTCTATTCCTCTTGACAAGGACTTTGTCCTAGAATGTGCTAAAAGGACTTAAAAAAAAATCCCAAGATTCTATTTTTGGCTGCTATTTTAAGCCATTATAGATGATCTATCTTACACCTTTTATGAAGTATGGTTATTATTTATATATGAAAGAAAATTGTACAGGGCTTGCATGGTAAGACGGATTCTTTCACTTTCTCTCCTCTTGTGCTTTAGGTCAGCACTCGCAGCCTTTTTTCCAAAGTTTATTGCTTGTGTTGTGCAATCTTATGTCCTGACCCAAAGCCCGCTGAAATAGAGAAATCCATGTTACCAATACTTTATTTTGTACCTGAAGATGTATATCAGGTTAGGATCATTCTGTCCTTTCTCCAAATCGTTAATGCTGTGCAGGGATATGCAGGAAAGAAATGTGCCAACCCCTTCTCTGGTGGGGCAACAATGTGTTAATTAAAAACTTTCCTTCTCTTTCCTGTATCTAATTAATTGTTTTTACTTAGGGTATGGGTGGCTTAAATTGATACTTGAGAGCAAGTTTATCAGAACTCTGAGATGTTTAAATAACAGCCAGATAATTTCTAAGGGGAATCTGTTTGGTAAAAATTTAATACTAGAAAACAGCCAAAATAGTCCCTTCTTTCTTCTTCTAGTCTTGCTTTCCATAAGCCTACAAATTACAATCAAGCTGAACACAATAGAACTGATAGTTCTTCTAGAAATGCCCAGAGACTTTAATTAGACTTGACATTATATGGTTTCTTTTATGTAAAAATTCTCATCACTAGTTTTTGAGCTCTTAAATATTGGCATTTGCCAACTCTCCCTGCTGGCAGATGAAAGGAGGCTGGAAGTTGATTGCAGAGCGTACAGCATGTCCCATTTCATTCAAACCATCTCCTGGCTAGTGTCACGTGGGGACATTCACATTGAATACACAGAAATTACTACGCAGAAATTCCCATTTTGTTGTCACCTCTTTAGCTTGTTTTTCCTTTGTTTCCAAAGGGTACTTTCCCCATGAGCTTAACTTCCATTATGGTTTTCATTACTGTCTGTAAGAACAATGTTCTGCACTGAGAAGCTGCTGGCTCTGTGGCTGAACGTCTTCACTCAAAAATACCTGCAGAAACAAGGCATCTGCTGCTCAGACACACAGAACAAAGATTCGAAGTCTATCAAGTGCTTGCAGACTCCTTTTCCATCCATACAACCAGTAACATTTCCTTTAGGCAGCACTGTTCATGCTTTGTTGAAGTCACTGCTATCACTTCTCCAGTTTCATATAAAAATCAAAAAGTTTGTTAGAAGACTGCAAGTAATGACTGCCGTTGCTTCCAATGACTGCCGTTGCTTCCTTCTAGTCATCAAAATATTTGCAGGCAGTATAATATCAAACCAACAAGTCCTTACATTAAATTTAACACCAAAACCAACCAATCAAACAAAAAAACAGGAAAGAAACCAACTGAAAACCAAAAACCACAGCCATTCTTCTGGGTAGGCATTACCTGCTCTTATAAGGTCAAAACCAGGAAAGAACTGATGATAAAGAAACCTTGAGAGAATCAGAGGTCAAAGAGGAAACAAAGGTGCAGAGAGATTTAAAGACTTGTCCAAGATCATATAGCAGACTGATAACAAAAGTGGCAATGGGATCCAGCTTCATGCCTCCAACCAGTCTGTCTTATACACCAGCGCAGACAACTATATATTGAGAGTTAAAGTTAAAAAATTATGTCATGTAAGTCAAAGAATCATATCTTTCCTAAGTAAAAAGACCAGCAGTACGTACAATGTTCTGCTATTCTCCTCCTTATTAATTCTTCTGTGATAACATGACTGGAAGTCATCCCTTTGAAAATGGTGGGAATATAATATGTTTTGTAGCTTTACTAGTTTTTTTTCAGAACAGCTGTATGAAAAGTCTTAGTAAGCCTAAGACTGAAAAGTTAGTTGAATCAGGAAAACAGTGTGTCACACATTTCTGCCTTATAAATTTAAAACCGTTTATTGGTTTCATTTTTAATTACATACATTGGTAAACTAAACGTGCAGTCTCTTGACAATTTAATCTGCATTTTTTTCAATAATATCACAGAAGCAAGATTCTCAATATTGTCACATTACTGTATTTCAACTGTGACCAGAAAGGACTAGGGCTATTTCCTTTCAATTTGATCTTCAGTTGGCATTTAACCTGAATCTATCACAACACTGTAAGATGTGGTAACAGATTCCACTGTGCAAATAGTATAAGGAACAGGGTTTAAGCAAAGTATATACTGCCCAACAATCTCACTCTTTACAAAAAGGTAACAGATATATAGCCATAGTATTGTCCACTGAAGAGTCAACTATTTTATTAGTCTTTTTCCAGAGGTTCTTGTTACGATATAAGCAATTTCTCATTTCTGTTAGCCATAGCTTGTATTGTGGTGTGCATGTATAGGTAACATACATGGCTTTATGCATATTTCTGTAAAGTGTCAATTACTTCTATCTAGTATGTCCAGTGTGTAATTCAGAGTTATCTAACCCCCAAGCAGTTTTAATCTGCTCTTTTAAAAAAAGAAAGCCAAGAAAGGTGCTTCTGCTTGTGATACTTCAAACTGTCTGAACTGCTGCCCTGGATTTTTACCATTATTCCCTTTGCTGTGCCTTCTTGCTGCTGTGTTATCTCAATAGTTCTGAATGAAGGGGAGAAAGTCTCAACTATTTTATAGAGAAAGAACTGGTCTGCCTGTATCTTGTGTGTCTGGGTCAGGCAATAGCTATAGGTCCTATCTATTCCCAATTCAGTCCATAACCAATATTCTCGTAATTAGCCTTAAGACTTTTTGACCAACCTGAGCTGAATGAGGTTGCCAGGGTGCATAATGAAATTACACAGCCTTCTCCAGCTTTATGCAGAAGGAATAGGGCACATAGCATTTAGTATGTATAAATCAGCAAGAATGATGCACCTGAAATGTGGTTTGAAAAGGGCAGCAGCCTCTTAAAAAGCTTTGGAAGATTTTGTTTATTCTTGAAGAGCCAGTTCTTTATACTGTATGTCCACAGATTTTACTTGAATTGGCATATACCTTGAAAAATGATCCTGTTTATAAAGTTGTACAATAAACCTGTAGTCCTATTTAAATTGTAACTGCAGCACTATATAGCACTGATTTTTCCTCTTGTGAAAGCAGCTGGTTCCCACAAAAAAAAACAGGAGGCATTTCTTTGCAGTATCACAGTACTCACTTAATGAAAACATATTCATAAACTGTACTACAAGGTGATTATTTAATGAGTTGGGTATGACAAAGCATGTGTTAGTTTGCAATATAAAAACCTGGAAGTGTTGGTGGCCAGAAGCCAATTGGCTTGTTAAATCCACGCAAATTGCATAATGGAACAGAAATAGATATTATGTGTTTATTCTTAAAGAAATTTATTTTCATAAAGAAAAAAATCAAATTGTATGACGTTCTGTGAGATCTACCTAGTGATCTCAAGCTATACTAGACTTCTTAATTTAATTTAAAAATACAAGTGCAGACCCTAGAAACTGACCAAATGCAGTGTCTTTTAGGGCGGAACTCTTATTTTTTTAACATTTTGGCCACACATGTAAGACCATTTTTCTGCCCATTTCTTATTTCAGCTGTGATGAGTTCAGTTTTAAATTGTATACCTATCAAATCACTACTGCTAGCAGGAACTTCTTTCAATTTCTAGAAAGCTGATAAGATCTATATAGCCCTGATGGATTCTGAAGTCTGAAGTATGTTCTTTTTATATTGAAAATGATCTAATATGTAAGAATGACCAGTGAAGTTTGAATATTTTTCCCTGGGTTTTTCTTCTTTATGTGGAATTGTAATTAAAAAAGGAAGATAGGCTAAAGAGCACTGGTCAATTTATTAACATGAAAAAAATGCATCAGTGGACTAATTCACATCTTGAAGGCAATCAAGCTGTTGCATTAATTTTAACTATTACTAATTCTGTTATTTCCTTGCTTCTTTTCCCAGAAGGCTAGAGATAAATAATTTGTAAATCAATAAAGACATGTACAAGTTTTACATATGTGCTCCACACACAAATTTTCTAGCCATCATCTCATTGTAACTGTTTACATCCATATATAAACACCACTTGCTGACTGCCAGTATTAGTACACAGAAAATGAATACAGAAACAAGGCATGGCAYTATTTTGTCACCTAAAGCTACAGGACGAGTTTTGAAGACTGAACAAAGAGCATCAGCTTGGTTTTTAATTTCTCTGTCAAATCCTGGCCTAGGCTTGCATTAAGCAAAGCCCTTCAAGATGAGTTCAACTCTTAAGCATTAGCTTAAGTCCCTTCCTTTTGGAAAAGCAGTTAAGCAGGACTCTCAGGTCCACAGAAATCTGTGCTATTTAGTCACACATGCAGAGTTAAGCATGTACTTGAATGGTCCTGCTAACCTGGGATCTTAGAGAGACTGCACAAAAAACCTGTAGGTACTCTGTCCTTCCTGCTCAGCTATGGCTCTGTTCTTACATTACCACGATGCAAAGGATTTTTAACTTTTCTTTATCATCTTTTAACATCTGCCATACTTCATGAATAAGTCTAGATGTTTTCTACAGTTCTTTAAGTGAGATTTTGCAGTAGAGCATGATGCAACCTACAGATGTCCCCATCTGCTAGTTAGACTCCTTAGTAAAAGCATCCAATCAGTTAATCCAAGAAGATTAATTTTATTTTCATCTTAGAATGCAAGATTCATTAATGACATAGGAACAAGTTTGCATTTGGTTAATTAGTTGAATGACGGTCATCTATATCTATTGCCAGTGGCAGACAGCTGGAATTGTTAAGTCAAGGAAAATATACTCTCAACACCAAAGTATTAATCAGTTCAGGAAGGCTTGTTGAGGTCCTGAGAAGTACCACATAGGTGTGAAATAATAATATCCTAGAGTTGTTGGTCTAATTGACGGTCAGATTTACACAGTGTTTTTACAGGAATTTATGGCTTTAATGATGGGCAGTAATCTCATGTGACAATATTATTTCTGTTTTTCTGTGGCACTTATTTATTTCAGAGAAAAGGAAACAAAGGCTTGCATGCTGGTACTTTCACACTGTCTGGTGCCTGAAGCTTAGAAGAGAGTCACTTTTCAGAAGAATCCACACTGCCTTTGGATGAATGGTCCTTATAGCAGTACACTCACAAGCAGGGAATGGGGATTAATGCACAGGAATGCTACTAAGAACAGCAGGGAAGTTGCATGCAGAAACTCTGCAAAATGTCCTTTTTTGAAAATTTTCCTGCTTATATGCAGAGTTCTTATTTATTCCTTTCGTATATTCTGAAGGCTTTTAAAACCTGCAGACTTCTCAATCCAGTATTTGGCAGACCTGACATCAAACATTCCTAACCAAAGATTTTGCTAAGATACCAAAGCTTTTTAGATTTAAGGATGATCAGAATGAATTAGATTTACTAACTTTTCTGTTCTATGCAAATCTATTGACTGTTTTCACAGCTCTCCATAGTAGCTTGATTCTTGTAAGCAGAAACTTATCGATGTGGCACTTAAAGTACATTTTTTGATATGCATGTGACAATACATCTCTTTTCACAAATACCTCAGTGACCATGAATTTAACATATTCTATAAATTTAGCTTAATCTCCAGCTACAAACTAAGCTTACCTGAGAAAGAAGATATGTGGGTGAATTACTTTATAAAATTAGCGACACTGATTCTTGTGAAGTGAAGCAAAAAAGAAATTGATATCTAGGGAGAATAATGGTACCTAAGAATGTATCTTTTGTAAGTCTACTGTATTTAAACAAATTAAAATGATTGAAACATGAAATCCATTTTTTCTTCTGTCATACATACAAGGGTAAGGAAACGACAATAAGTTCCTAACTAGGTTCTGGTCCTTCATGCACCCTATCAAATGCTATTGTGATTCCCATAAGCAATTTTTTACTGGAAATCAAAAAAAGAGTAGTGTCAAATATTTTGTAGTGCAACAAACAAGTAAGATTAGATGTATTTTTGCATTTTACCATGCACTATTTAACAGTCCACCTATATATTTAAATGGTCTGGTTATCACTTTGTATCAGACAAGTCACATCATAGATTTGAAACTATTTTAGGACAATCCTCCCCATATTTTTACACTTCCAATTTTGAATAGAGCTGGAAAAGAGGTTTAGGGAAACATTATTTTTAATCCGAACTTTGTCAGCTTGCAGAGAAGGATTCATCATGGTCAGTCTTCAAGCAGCAATTCAAGGCGAATATTTTTTCATACAGACAAGTTTACAGAATGACTCTATGCCCTTCCTCTATGAGGACTTTGTTATTTGTAATTTAATGATCCCCAAAGTCTTGGGCAGTATTTCCCTATTACTGACACATCTAGGTCTTACCACAAAAAAATCTCAAACCAAACAAGACATAACGAATAAATGGTGATAGCCATGGACAATGCTAGAAATAATGCTTGGGGAAAGAGCTGTGCAATATATCTTTCTGTTGTTTCCACATGCATTGCTAGTTCCAGCTTTAGCTCAATTTTGGTAAGTGATGTTTTTGCAGTGAAACAGACACCTGAAACTAGGAGTACCACCCTTGAGGGCAATCGTGGTGAAAGTTTGTACATAAGATGTATGCTTTGCATTGAGATTAAAGAAAATATTATTCCTCAAAGTCTGATCCAAAGCCAATGAGATTCTATTAGCTTCAACAGGCCTTGGTCAAGTTTGTTTCTGAAAGTAAAAAGTTATTCCAGGTAAGAGAGAGAAAAACACAGTTTTTGCCACAGAATTCCAAATCTGTACCTGTTCAAATGTTAGAGTTATCTCTGCATATACCTAGTCTGTCTGCACTTATTTTTTTGAATGGGTTACTGAAAACGCAGTCTGCCTTCTGTTATGATATGTTAAATATGGGCTGGCAATATTTGACTTGCAATTTCATATATTATTACAATCTTTATTTGTTGCAGATAATCTTTTTGGCATCTAATTTGTCATTTAGAAAATCTAAAATGTTCGTCTTCTTCATGATCCTAATTACTTAAACCATCTTGCCAAAAATAAAGAAAATTCAATATATATGTATGTAGTTGCAATTGATAAATTCCCCAATGACAACAGATTTATTCAGTTACTAATGGTTTTCCACTAGACATCTTAGTAATATAATTAGTCTGTCTCATAATCAAGTAACTGATTAATCATTACATCTTTTTTCCCCAAAGATAATAATTTATTATAGATTTATTTTTTATAGATTCTTCAAAATAATTGCTTTTTCACTACTATTTCACCAAAGTTTCATGAAGGTGATGAAATTTCCATGTATTGTTTACTAAGTTTATTGAAAACAGAGTTTGTGGCAGGTATTCAAAGCAGGCAAATAATTTACTTATTTTAAACTTATTCCATATACTTTACAATAACATTGAAAAGGTTATTTTCTAAATAATAATCCAATGTACAGCCAGTGGGAAAATTTGACTCCTGTAGAGGTTCAAAAGCAATGGTATAATTACTTCCACTTGTGTCAAAAGAAGCAAAGTAGTGTATATAATATTTTTATTATTTTTTTCTACTTTATCAGAGCAATTAACCATATGCTTTAACCATGTACTTGGGTGTTTTAGTTTTACAGAATAGATATATCAATACTTTGGTGCCTTAAAATGAATGGGATCATATTCATTGTGTCCTTGACCTAGGTAAATATCCAATGCATATAAAATTTACATACTGTTTTCATCTCTGTTCTGAAAGCAATTAAAGTCAAGCCATAATTCCATCCATTTAGACATATTGAGTGGTTGAAATGGCCTGGGATACTGTGGTAATAATACCTAACCTGCATGCTTCATCATTTTCTCCAGCAAAGAATATAAGTGAGTAGAAGACACCCTGAGAACTCTGAATTTTTTTATGGGTATGTCAACATGTTCTTTTTTAGCAGTGGTTACATATTTTAATGTGTGTAAGTCAAAGATTCTTGTACCTAATTGTCTACAACTACATTTGATCTTTAATTATGTATTTGTGTATGTACAATGGTACATAAAATGAAAAAATAGGTGGATGGATAAAGGAATAGGATAATTTAAATGATATATCACTAGGCTGTTTGTGTGTTCTTTGTGAGTAAGAATAAGGTTTAAAATCAATTTGCTCTTTTGTCATTGCAACAAGCAGTAGACTTTGCTAGGATTTGATCTTAATGCTTTATGTCTGTGTCTTAAAGCAGTATAATCCTTGCCTCTCTATAATTCCTGCCTTCCTTTCTGACTCCTGCCTTCCTTATCTGATTGTCTGTGGCCTCCTAAAATGAGGAAAATGAGGGAAATAATGGTTCTTTTGATGCTACCTTGCCTGTGATGTTTGGGGGACATGAGAAGAGAGTTCTTACCCCAGGAGTTTGGTTCACAGAGTGTAGAATCAAATTCCAATTTCCAGACAAGTTGAAATGACTTGCTAATAATAGAAATTAATTATAAATTATAAAGACTCCCAAGGCTGGTTTCAGACATACTGAATGAACAAAAGAAAAAGGGAAAAGGGAAAAATGAAACAAGAAAGACCTTTAAAATAATAACCTCCATCTCTCTGTGTAACTTTAAATACTAAATTGAGGGTTTGCACTTGTGGCTTCCTTCTGGGTATATGACAAAATCTTGCTCTAACAAAGCACTTGTGATTTCTTTTCACTTGAATTAAAATAAGATTTTTAAAGAAATTACTCATGCTTAAGGGTAAGCATGTCTTCTCTTTCCTTGAGTTAGTGTGTAATCATACACCCAAACTGTGAGTTCTGTTTAATTTAGCAATTGCACTGGACATATTAAAAATGTCTTGGCTGATGGAAAAAAGCTCCTTAACTTTATGGTTTGTGATTTTTTGATGTCTTATGAAAACAAAGTTATTTATGAAAGACCAGGATCATATGACACATTATTGATGTCTTACTATATAACGGTTTACAGAATTTCATTTTTATTCATCACAGAACACAAGCAACATCAAGTAACTCAAATGGACAGTTGTGTAACATTTTAGTTAGTAAGCATCTGGATTAAAATGTTCACAAAAAGCCCCAAATTATTTTCTTTTTCTGAATTACATAACAAATACATTTTTCATGGGAGGATTTGTGAATAATTAAAGAAAAATCCAAATTCCTATTAAACAAATGTTTCCTAGAAAACAGTGACAACGAAAAGAATGTTTTGATGTTTAAAAATAGCAATATTTTTAACTTTTGTCTGACAAACGCAGATTTTTTTTTCACCACGTTATCCAATGTGATGCCATGTATCATAGCTTATTTACATTAAAAACTACAGGAGATGAAACTTGAATTTAAAATTCCCATTTGATCATCTTTAGACAAATCAAGAGATTCTTTCTAAAAAAAACTCCAGTCAGCCTTTTTAAGCTAAAAATTTCCTAGAACCAACAGTTTCACATAAAAAAACCCAAAAAACAACACAGTCTGTAGACAGGTATATATTCATACTTTCTGTTAAAAGAGAAGTAGAAAGAACTCAGTAAACTTTTATTGTTTTACTAATGCACATTTTCATTATTTTGAGCCATTGTTTCTACAACAGAGATAATGGAATTGAAACAAATAAAAYTATTAATAGCAGCTGATAATCTGTCTGTGACTGTCAGGTTAGTTATTATTGATCTTAATAAATATGGATAGTAATATTACAACATCCTCTAACAAAAAGAGGGTTTTTTGGTTGATTTGCAGAAATTATTTTAATAATTTCATGACACAAGTATTACAGAATTCTAAATATATGCAATCTAAATTTAATACTTTTCAAAATGTATTTATTAGTGGTAATGTCATACTAGAAAGGGKGACTTAAAAATTGAAATTTTCTGTGAAAACCATTGATTGAAATTTTCTCTTTAGAAAATTCAGATGGAATGTATTGCGCATAAAACACAATGCTGGACTTAAAAATATGTATTCCTGGCCCTTCTTTAATCTCTGTAAAGGCATTTCACTTCACCCCACCTAGTTTAAATGGGGGTAATTGCATTGTTATACTCTGTAAAATGCTTTGTAGTCTACTGAAGGACCAAGAATTTTTTGGCCTCTGAGATTTCCTATGCAGTTGCAGCATTTCACTGGAGCTGTAATTCAGGCTCTTCCCATCCCCTGTTCCTTTCTGCTGATGAAGTTTCTTCATAGAATTTAGTATCATGGTGTGTTTCTGTAGAGAAGTTATTATGATGTACTGTTGTAATTACTCCAAAATTAATTTTATGAAATATTTTCTTCCACAGTATTTTATAGTCGACAGTTTGTTTCTGTTTGGACACATATAAAATGTCATTGATAATACCACGTAAAATTCTAGTCACTCATATTTGAGAAAAAAAATGAATGCAGGGTAAAAGAAGTGCAGAAAAGGGGTATCATACACACAGGGAAATAGCCAATTAGACAAAAGATGACTCTTACAGATGAAATGAGAAGGGTGGGKTTTTTTTCTTTATTTAAACTTAACAAAATAAATTCTGAAGGAAAAATGACTGCTGTCTCCCAATGCCTCAGGTGTATGATCATCAAAGAAAAAGAAGAGCTATTTGGGTAAAATACTGAATTGTCAGAAGACCGAACATGTTTGCATATTGAGCCTGTGGAATAATATTTGTGAGGAAATTGTAGTGAGGAAAGTAATGTAGCTGGTGTTTAAGAAGGTACTAGGTAAGTTATTAAAGAGATAATATGGTAACTCTCAATATGAGAGAGTGATTCAAGGACTTAGGAGGCTCCTTCCACTTGTATACCATTTGAATTTCAAACTGTGAGACTGCTGGATGGAAGTTATGCTTTTCAAGTAATTCTAGTAAAAACTGTTTCAAGATACGGATTTTTTGAATGAAGTGGTTTCCTCTTTAATTGCAGAAAGAGTTTTTCAAACAGGTGGCTTTGTATAGAGAAAAGTCCCAAATTTTAAAGTTTCACCACCTTTTTTCAAATCCCTAATGTAAAATTCTAATGAGAAATTATGTAAATAATCAGTATTGTTCCAGTAGCAATTTGGAAATATTTTGCAAAAAGATGCAAAAGGACTGCAGATGTATGAAGTAATAAATGAGTAACTTAATACATAAGAAAAGATAGAATACCTGGTTGTGTTTTGGTACATAAAAATAGGTTAAATTCATTAGGCAAGTCATTGGTTCTGAATTATTCACTATGTTCTACTGGCTGTAATTCTTTCTGCATTTAATTACAAGGGGCTACAGATTACTTAGAGGTCTTGTAATGCATGTGCATGACTGCCAAGACCACTAATGGAAATTGCATGCCATTGCTGAGAGAAAAGTATACACTTCAGTAATTACATGTGGTACTCTAAATGCAGATGCAAAAGTAATTATCATAAACTGGTACTCTGCATATTGGAATGCTGTGTTGGCTCAATACATTAGCTTTCACTTCCGAAGATCATTAGGACTCAATATGTAGTTAGTTCTCTCTTTAAGGTCTCCAAGTAKCTTCCTTTTGTTCTTAGAAAAAAACAATGTACTATATGAATAGCTACACAGGGAGTGCTACATTCATTATTACACTAGAGAAAAGGGTGTTATTGGCCAGCACTGAAGTATTTTGGTAGAATTTTAAAGGACAATCATATAACACTTGGGTTTAGCTACTCTTATTTGTCACATTTTCATGACCACTAAAATTTATATAGCAGAGCAAGGAAACTTAAATTCATGAGAGGTTTATTCACATTCTCCAGAAATTTCAGTAACAGTGAAGCCTTGAAACTATGATCTTGCAAAGAGATGAACAAATAAAAACTACAGAAAGGAAAAAAATTGTCAGAGATAGGGTTGGATTGAATATCCAGCAGGGCTATGAACTTCAGAAGTGTATGATTCCTTGCTGTAAAATAGTTTTAATTTGTGGCCTTTGATAGTAGCAGTGCTCCAAACCTGGCTGAAACATTGCAGAACTTCAGCATTTCTCCAATATAAAATGTGAAAGTGAACATTTTCAAAGATATTTGTTCCTCCATGTGGTTAATGCATTTTCTTGTTATACATTGGCTGGCACTGTTAGACCATTTTTGCTGCATAGAGCTAGACTGTCTTTTTTCCATCCATTTTGTTCTTTCTATACTATCTTGAATCTCATGTTAACCCTTGACTTCTCTCAACTCTTTACATCCTTAAAAAACCTTCAAAAAGCTATTTCAGATTTATAGTTGGCAGTAATGTCTCACATTATTCTTTTATATTCATGAGGTATGCATGGAGAAATTTCCTTGTTTGTAATTTGTGGTGTAATTTGTGTTTTGCATATCTTAGTTACACAGTAGGCTTTTACAAACAAGGAAATTAGAAAGCCCACTTTAGAAGAATAATGATGTACAGTTAGGCCTTATCTTGTAAATTCTTAATATATGTGTATAATTTTAAATATAAGAATACCTGTCCTATTTTTGATGTAATGCGATTTTGGAGCAATATAGCCTTGATCATTACATGTGAATACATTTATATTTAAAAAATATTTGTTTAAAGTGATGGCTCAAAACATTCTGGTGAACCATCATGGGGTATTTCCCTGTCTATGAATTTCTTGAGGTTCCACACATTTTGCATTTTTATTTTTTAATTAGAAATCAGTGACTAATTTGTGTTTCCATGTGCATTTCTTTTTTTATAGCAACACTTAAAGATAAGTCCTAGCATATTTTAAATGCAGGCTTGGATTTTTTTTTTTTTGACAACCATAATAAAACTAAATAAACCTAACTAATCTTATTTATCCATTTAAGCGAGTTAATATTCCTAAGTAAATGTTTGTTCTCCCATTGATAGCTTCCTCTTAGTATTATGGATTCTTTCTCTTTTGCAACATTTTCATGTAGTGATGGTTAAGCACAAAAATTCAGTTTATAATTCATTAGACCTTTATTAATGACTCATGAAAGTGTCTATTCCCTATTTTCAGTTTTTCAGACATTGTACCTGTGTAAATCTTCACTATTGCTATGTAAAACTTCACTCTTGCTATCTGTGCAGCTCCACTGGCTTGCTTGTACTTTTCTTAATTGCAGGTCATTGTAAAATTCTTTTATGTCTTGTGAATGTTGATGTTTCCAGACTCTGGGCTTTGCCTGGGTCTGTGCAAGTTGCCACAGTTCATGCACTTTCTTTTCTTTTCTCTGCATCCTCTTGTAGTTTTTCCTGAAGTCTCCTCTAAGCATTTACTGTTTGCCAGTTTCTTCTCCTGCTGATCAGCAGCTTAYCTATAGCTACCTCTGATTTCCCTTCCCAGCTTTCTGTCCTGAGTAATGTTTTATAACTTGACACATCCTGACAGTTCTAAGTTTAAGCCACTGTGTTTCATCAGGCTTCTCTGTCACCATGGATTCTTGGATCACCATCTGATCTCTGATGTTATATTTCTGACTTCTGAATTTCAAGCCAGTGACATAAAAAGGTTAAAGGAATCTATTTTTGCAGTCCCATCTAAAACGTCTAGAAGTTCCACTCTTCATGAGATTACAGCTTTCCTCAAACTCTTTCACTACTTTTTCATAGGTGATCTTCTCACCCTGACTTATTTGCATTTTATTAAAAAATGTGATAACGTAACACACTTCAGTAATCAGGAAAATAACATTTTTGTGACTCTTATTAAATCCAGTTAGTGTCTCTCTATATATATCTCACATTTTTTATTAAATATTTTCTGACTGCAACCACTGCCCAAGGATGAAGTTCATGATGGTGTGTTTATTGTTCTGTCTCTTATTTCTTTCATTCCCAAATGTCCTTTCTCTTGCTCTTTATTTCATTGCAAGCTTTTTCTCTCTCAAGTTCCGTTTCTGGTCCTGTGTGCTCTTTTAGCACCTCGAACAATATGATCCTTAACTTCATATACCTTTGAATTTCTTTTTAACTTTTTTTTAAGAACTCTAACAATCTGCACATGGAATCATTTGGGAAAAAAAGCTTAAGCTGTTTTATGTCTTTGATATGATATAACCAACTCAGATTGATTCACCATGCTCTTAGCTATGCTGTTAATAAAGGGTGAAAAGGGGTGTTCTGTATGCTGCAGGTACTTAAGAAGCYGCTTACATGCCTGAAGTTACGTGGAAGTTTTACTAAACTGAAGTCAACTGCAACATACTTCATCTGACCAAAAAGCATAGGAGTTCTTATACCGAGATCTTCCTAGCACTCCAGAGCCACACTTGAGGAGGAAATTTTCCTTAAGAAAAGACTTAATGAGAGGGCCCAGAGAGAAGAATCCTGGCACTAAACAAACTACCACACAGGAAAATGGATGCAAGCAGTTATCCTCGTGCATCAGCAAGCAAACAACAGAGTGGTTGGAGTGTGTGTGTGTGTTTGTATAAAGCATCACTTACCTGCAGCAGTATCCTATTCATATCAAATATTAAAATGAAGGTGTTTCTGTAACGGTTGTCGTGATTATTTACAATCTGTTCACAAGCAAATTCATTACCATGAAGATTTAACCAAATAAAATAAGTTAACCTGTTACAAGTGATGAAATACTGTAATTAGTTGTGTCTGAAATACAAAAATAGAGACAACATTTAGTTTACCTAATAGCTGTTTAACTGACTGCAAGAAGTGATTCTTTTGCGTGGTACCTGTAACTAAGAGAAATTGCATCAAGCTGAGTCAGAGATTAGGCATGTTGAAGGAACAGATGTGCATAGAGTGTTGATGTCAAGTCAGGCACTTTCATGCAGATAGTGCAAAACCATACACACCACAGGTATGTGTTTGTTATATAAATGAACTAATTTTTTCCACTCCTATCAATATGTATTCTGATTAACCATACAAAATATGTTCAGTTATAAAAAAAAATTATTTACAGAAGTGAGAGCATGAAATAAGCAATTTATAAAAAGAAGTTTTTTGTTTAAAATTGACAGGCTATGAGTGTAAAAAGGAAAGGTACTTTTGTGTATACAACAAATAATTAACAATGAAAATTCACTGCTATTAGCACTATTAATGGAATAATTTGGTTTTTCCCAAGCATTTCATATTTGTATGAGTATGAATAGAATCTGTTTTTACATTAGAAAACAGTAACAGTAAGTATTAGTTCCTGGTTTTAACCACATAAACAGATMTGTATAGTCTATAATTAATAATTTTGGGCTGAAGAGTTTCTTCACAATTATTTCATCAGGTTGCTTAGTTTTCAGTGACATAGAATTAATACTTAATGACATTCTTTTTAAAAGGATAAAAAGTGTTATAACACTGAAGAAGGCATAAAATGAAAACAGTATCTGCTCTGCAGAGCTATGCATATGGAAAAAAAATAAATGCGTCAGCAATGCCGACATATAAGAAAAAGGGTTTTAACAGTAAGGACAGGGTGGACAGAGTTAAGGTGACAGCAAACATATACTTTTATGTAAGCATCCTCTAAAGTGACAGGCCTACATTGTAGTTGGATCACCGGACTGCAATTTATAAGTCCTTCTGCTTAAGAAAAACCTTTGGATATCTGAAGTTGAACAGAGAATGAAATAAGCCCAAATCATGAAAAGGAGATAAGTTGAAGGTGAGGACGCATATTTTCAACTTTTACACATCTAGATATTACACATGCTTTGCAAAATGTTAAATCTTTGGTTTTAAAAAAAAAAAAAGAGAAAGAGACAGAAAAGGAAGAAAGTATCATTCATTCTTGAGCATAACCATTAAAATGAAGGGCTTTGTTTAATTAAAGCTAGAAGCTTTGGTGACCCTCCAGTCTCTACCTTTTCTTGATCCAAGAAGTATCAGATGGAAGGGAGGCTAATCGTGCCATACTGACTCCCACTAAACCTCAGTGATGCCCACATAAACACTGAAGCTCTTAATGTTGTCTTTTGTCTTAGGACTTTTGTCCCAGTCTTATAGGACAACTGTCACGTCCATACTTTGAGAGTACTTCAAATCAATGTTGTTGGAACAGGATGAAATGTGAAATGATTTACAAAGGAGAATACTAACATTTTTGCTGCTTTGTCAAATCTTGCACTGGGCTTTCTTTTTTTTTTTTTTCCTTTCCCCCCCTTAACCTTTGGGCATAAATGACAATGTCACTTGCAGTTAAAGCAGAGCATTTAGACATAGCTGACATCAAATTTACTTAATGCTAGATCAGCCTGGAAAGTGTACAAAGGCCAGTGTGTCTGAGAAAGAGAGTGTGTATATGACTGCTGAGGAATATTATCCTATTCCCAGGATACTTGTTACAGAGTGCTAATGTCAGAATGTCAACAAGGGAGCTTTTAAACACCAGAATTGCACAAAGATATAACTTAAAGTATTTCTGAGGATAGATTGTTCAAATGGATTCAACCCCACTGTTGTTTCTTTTGCTTTTTTTCCTTAGGCATATTAGTTCCCTCAAACTTTATAATTGGTTTAGATTTCAGATAAATTAAGTGAATTTTCTGTACATAGCTTTATTAGAACAATCGTTAAAATTCTTTATTTTTTCACACAGCAAGGTATTTATTTATTTAAGATTTGTCCACTGTGTAGCTCAATTTGGCTGACATCAGCTGAGGGCTCAGTCAAACTATTCCAGGTAGGAATGCTGGTTCTATTAACAGACATTAATAAATAGTAATATAAAGAGAGGAATGTGAAACTATATAGCAGAGGCAATCTGTATGAAACAACATTTTATTTATGGTTTGAAAAACAGCAACGCATAGATTATGCGTGATAGAATATTCTTTTTAACTATGATTAAATAAAATTTTATATACATTCATATATGTTCTCATGTCTACAGACTAATAGAGAATGTGCCTAAGTATGCTTGAGAACAACAGTAAATGAGTTTTCAGATCTGTCAGACACTTTTCTCGTTGTTGCTTCAGGCTTCTTCTTTTCATATGTTATACTTTGTATCTTGAGTTAAGCTAGCTGGGTATGCCCGCTTTTGCAGGGGTGTCGGAGGAGCAGCCTATACCAAAATAGAATACCAATTTTTTTGAGATTTCCCTTGAAGTGGGAATTTTAACCAATAAGTTATTTGAAACAATCAGATTTTATGTCTTAACACAATGTCTTTTATTTTGTCAGAATATTACRAGAAATCAAATATTAAAATGCATCGTAGCCTTTAACATACAAAATTAGTATCTGAATGAAATACACTACCACAAAAAATAAATCAAAATTAAGCCATTTTAGTCTTTTTCTTGGAACATAAGTCAACTGCCAGTATCAATTATTTTGATTTTCTTTTGCAAGTAATGTTTACAAGCGTTATCACCAGCTCCCAGGAACGTGATTTTGATTGATTTTCATCTTCTAGAATGTTTGTATGGAGATGTTTAATTTATTTTGATCTTATTCGATGGCATTCTCCCCACCTAGTTTCAGACAACCACTACATGAAAATCTACATTTGATCAGACTGTCTAGTCTCCCTGTAAAGGCAGGGAAGAGAAATATGGTCCTCTTCACTGCAGTTCATCTCACCCAAATACAGACTTGTTAATGAACATGTTAAATGAACTTCACCTTAAAACCTGTTTGTCTCTATTGACTTGTACTGGGTGTAGGTGTCCAGGTGTTGGCAGTGGTGGGGGAGCTGGAGGGGGGGAGGGTGCCTGGAGGGCTGGCCTCTGTGACAAGCGAGACCAGGGCAGCCAGCCAACTCCACAAATGTCCCACCACAGAGAACGGCTGAGCCCATCAGCCATTTTCCCATACCTGGCAGGGCAAAATCTTTATTTTGTTTGGATTTCTTAGTATTTTTTCTGAAGCTCACTAATCACTTACTACCGATGTTATTTCTACTATAAGAGGAGGTGTAAACTTAAAAAAAATGCAGAGTTGTTCTCTTACCTGTGAGTTTATATGCCCCATGAACTAGTCTATCTAAAAGATTATCAGTATAATCTGAATCAGAATGAACTTTTGYTTTCACAATGTTCCTCTACAATACAAATGTGGAGTGATAAAGCTTACACTCCAATTATGTTTTACAATGTTGACCATGAAAACTTCATTGTAATTGTAATGTCAGATAATTTCCAAGAACATGGTTCTGACTCGGAACAATGTGACCATCTGCAGAAAGCCAGAACTCTGCCAAAACCTGTCACTTTTCATTTAGTCACTGTTTCCAACAGAGTTATCCTCATTTTATAACTGCCCAGGGTTTTCTTTTCCGAAATCTGGCTCCTTGCAGCGTGATAGCTCAATGCAGTATCTGCACGTCAGCAGGCCCAGCACAAGATCATACCTTTCCACATTAGCTGCTATGAAATTGGTGTGAATGAGGACATGAGCAAATTTCTTCTGGAGAGGTTAAAATGACACTGCCTAAGAATGGGAGGTTATGACCCCACAACTGGAGGTTAAGACAACTCCATTTCAGCTGGTTCATATGGCAATTTATTGGTGGCTACAGATCAAATTGGCTGGCTGTGCACTGACCAGGAAAGGACACGCTCCTGTGTTCCAGGTTTTGCTCTCTGTTGCCGTGAGGGCAGTAATTTCAAATAGAAAGTGGTAGCAAACAGCATGAAAAAGTAGCATCAGAAATAATTTTAGACATTTGATAAACATTTATCTGAACCTTGGGAAATTTTTTATTAAACTCAGAAATGAAGCATATAGCTCACTTTTCTTTTGCCAATTTTTTTCTCTTACTTTTGAATTTCTCTTTTCTGCTTGCAGGAGTAAAACCCCAAAACACGTTAGTCTGAGTTTCTTCAGTTTCATTACAAAAGTTTTGTGCAGATCTAGCTAAAAYCTTTGTTTTAGAACTATAATGATTAATGTCCTGAGCAACAAAGAGAGGGGATCTAAGCCAGAAAGAGAAGAGACTAGAAAACTAAGAAACAAATGGGACACACAAAATTGAATACAATTCCTGACCCCAAACCTGCTGAAAGAATCTTTTCACAATTTGATGTTTCATATTCCTCCTACATTTCTTTAAACTTTAGAAACTGATAGTACTTCATTTTCTCGTCAATGGAAAATTCTTCCCTYGTCTCATATAATCTCATGTATTTGTGGGTGAAAGAGGGGCTTTTTTTTCTTTTGTCTCTATATTTTTTTCTCACACTCTGTCTTACACTTATAACATTGTCAGCTATCATAGAATCCTTTAGTGTGCTAAATTGGATTTAGGAGTGGAGCATCTTATTTCTGAACTAAAATTCTAATTTTAGAATACATCTTATTATCAYATCTTGTCACATATTAACGGGATGTGGGAAAACAAATGGACTTAAAATTGTGTTGGCTGTACTGATAGAGAAATGCAAAAAAGTTCATATTGGCCGATATCTTGCTTGTTTTACAATCAATGTGTTTACTGACTGATAAAATTGTCTCAAGTAACAAGCAAAACTCCAGGATATTGGATATGTTAGATGTAATACAAGCCAAACAAAAGTCTCTGGTCTGAACATCTCAGTCATTAGTCAGATTAGACTGGATGCCAAAGAAAAAGATATAATGGCTGCAGGTTATTTTCAGGTTTGAGAAAGAAATTAGCTGCATTACATCTGGAATGAAATCAAAAGAAAGAATTATTGACAGAAGTAATGACCCTCACCTGCTCCAGGTGTAAGTCATACACAGATCTGCAATGAGTTCACAGGTACATACAGAAGCTTCTCATGAAAAGGTTGTGCTTGTCTATATGTACTATAAGCTGTTTGGGTATTGTGCGTATTTGCTATATGCGTATAAGAACTACTGCAGGAAGGACTGGTGAATATATTTATATTGTTATATAGAGCCATTATATTAATAAAAATCAATTTAAATCAAGTCAAAATATATTCTTTTATTTAATGACATTTGAAAAAAAACATGAGTTTGTTTTACGCAAATAACTTTTTTTAACATTGTCCTGGTTTTGGAAGGGATAGAGTTAAATTTCTTTCTAGTGCTGTGTTTTGGATTTAGCGTGAGAAGAATGTTGATAATACACTGATGTTGTTAGTTGTTGCTAAGTAGTCTGTTAGTCAAGGACTTTTCAGCTTCCCATGCTCTGCCAGGTGCAGAAGAAGCTGGGAAGGAGCATAGCCAGGACAGCTGACCCAACTGGCCAATGGGGTATTCCATACCATATGATGTCATGCTCAGTATATAAATAGGGGGCGTGGTCCAGGAAGTAGCTATCATGGCTTGGTTATCGGTCAGCAGGTGGTGAGCAATTGCATTGTGCATCATTCATTTTGTATCTAACACTCTACCATTATTATTATCATTATCATTATCATTATCATTACCCCTTCCTTTTCTGTTCTATTAAACTGTCTTTTTCTCAACCCACAGATTTTACTTTTTTTTTTCCGATTCTCTCTTCCATCCCACTGTGCGGGGGTGGGGGGGTGGGGGGGTGGTGCTTGGCTGCCTGCTGGGTTAAACCACAACAAATGTTCAAACAGGAAGATTGGCCACTTTTAATAAAGGCCAATGAAACAAAGTGTGCAAAATTTCAGGAAGAAGAGTCTTTCCATGAGCTGATTAAAAGAGTCACCCAGGATATAACAGAGTCAGTGAAGTTTTCTCCTCTGCCTGAGAGGACACAAACTCTCCACACTCCTCTTTTACTTTTCCACTCCTCCTGCCTGAATTGCAGACTGTTAGCTGAGCTGAGCAGAGATTGGTCTCAGTTCTGTCAATGTATATCTATTTGACTTGGAGTATTTAAAAGGTGAACGGCTTCTTTAAAAGAGGCTGGCTTCTGCAGTTGGATGCAGACAAAATCTCTGGAAGGTCAGAGATTTTGGTTCCCATGACTGTTCCAAGTCAGGCTGCAAGTGTATCTGAACAGTTGTCTTCTACCTCTGAGGAGAGTGCCCACCCACCAGGCAACACAGAAAGCAAACAGCCAAGGAATAACTTTAAATACTGCACAGAAAAGGATTTAGCAAAAGACGCCTCTGTGAAAATAACCTATTGATATTAAAGTTAATAGGATTAAAGAAATGCTAATCCTCCTACCTGGCACGAGGGGTGACCCATGGATGATGTTTCAAAGCAAGAASGGATTGTAGAAGAAGGCTGGTCAGAAGGAGGAACAAGGCTGCAATCCACTGAAGTGTTACTGCAGAGAAAAATGGAAAGCTGCCCAGAGTAAATAGAAAAGGTTATAGAAAACAGAGATCTTCATGTCCATGGCTGGCAGGGTGTACCGCAGCAATTTTTATTCGGCAGTTTTATATTTATTTACATTTGCTAAATAGACCTAACTAAGTTTTGACAGCCTAGATGAAGGTAGATCAGACTAGCCATAGTAACAAAGAAGTTACATGCATTGCGCATGAACTATTGCATAAAGAAAAAGAGACTGAAGAAGGAGAATGAAAGTAAACTCTGTGCGTAATCTTTGATAATTGAACCTTGTTTTTTACAATAACTTGTTAATGAAAATTGTAAATATACATTGCAATACGTTTCAAATCCTTTCTGTGGCCCCTGGACTGGAAAAAAATAGCCTATAGAGAGCAGAATAGAATAAATCTGTTCTTTAAGCTACCTATGTGATCAATTACAGTACATCCTGCTCAGTTAGCTTTTCGATTACCAAGAGGGATATTTTTTCCCTAGCTTGTCATGTTGCTTGGATGATTTATTTCCAATACACTGTATTGATTTCCAATAAATTTGCCATTTGAAGTAATTGGAAACATGAAGTAATGACAATAGTGTTTGCTTCCTTAGCTGTTTTGCTGCTTTACTTGTGCATACTTCTATTGTATTTATGTATTAAGAAAGGGAAACTTCAGAAAAAGGAGGACGATTTCAGAACAAAATCAAGTAGGGAGATGGAGAAATGAAGGAAGAGGGTCAAGGGCTTGTGAATAGGGAGGGAGAAAGAAAAGGAAAGATATTAATRTTGTGACATGGTGATTGCATACATAAGGCAAGGTCTATCAGGGCTGCGTGTACACGGTTCTGAAAAGCAGTCCCCAGAGCATAAGCACAGCCCGCTCTGCCTCCTTTCTGTCATTTTTCTGCACGACTGCCTTGCAGCTCGCTGCTGGACTGCCCCCACTCTGCACGCAGGCAGGCAGCCCAGCCTGCACCATGGCATGCGAGTCCACCTGGCACCCGTAGGTACTGAGTCTTGCATGCTCTGGAGAGGGAGCCGGCCATGACTGAGCCCGCATGTGCAACCAACCTTGTGCTATGCACAGTGCATAGAGCCATCTTCAGCAGGTGCTGAGAAGGCCAGAGAGTTCATTCCTGCATGCCAGTTAGTGGGGATATTACGGACCTGCAACTGCCTTGGGCTGATGTTTATAGTTCACGCCTGGTGTGCAGAAGGTAGTTTCTTCCCTAGAGTTATTCTCAGAGAGGCCATGTATGGGTTATATTTCTGCTTTTTTTCTTGTTCTTTCTTTCTAGTAGCATACCTTGGTGTTGCAGTGTCTCAGCAGTAGCACATTAGGAGTATATTATTTGTCACTCTCAGTTTACTCCCTCTTCAGGAAGTGGAGCTCCTTCTAAGTAGGCCACAATAGCTTTACAACTTTTTCTTGCAGTCAAACTCTAAACACTGATAAGTGGTCATAACAGAGTTGGAATATGCAGGAAGATTCCAGTTAGCTAGTTTTTTTCATGCAGAAAAGTGCAACAAATGCATTTCTATTGACTAAGTTGGTATTATTTTCATAGAATTTTATTTTGTAGAAAATTATGAAGTAGATAAATTAGTTACACATTAGTTATTCACACAAATATATTCATAAAGGGAGGGATATTTGACTTATCATTTCTGCAGTGTAGAAAATAGGCAAAGATAATTATGTATTGCAGCTCAGTGAGAAGAATGCAATTGTTAATGGCATTTCTTTTTTTTTTCCTTTCTTTCTTTTATTCCCCCCACTACCCGTCTACTGTACCCAGGATCACAATCTGACTGAATTTTGCTTGAATGTATCTTTACTCTATTGGTGATCTAATCTTATATGAATATCTATGCCATTTATGTAAACACTGATTTTATTCTCAACAGCTGCAGAATGTGCTTTCATTTGAGAAAGGATTACATGTAAAGATCAAATGTATTACATGTGTGCTCTCCCCAAGGGAGATTTCTGAAACTGCCTAGTCCCTAATTCTATTGTTTCCTTATACTGATAATGAGACATAGACCACATTCTTCAAAATTTACTTGAAATTCAGAATTCTATAATTATGCAATTTGTCTCCATTTGTTCAGTTCCCTCACAGAGGCATTATGTCCTGTGGAAATAATAACGTGTAATTAGAGATTGCCATGTGGAGTATAGAAAATGTCATAATTACATGGATCACTTCACTGTTGTCATTTCCTGCAATTTGAGGACTTTGTTACTTTACTATTTTTAAAATAGATTTTTAATACTTTTTTTTTTGATAAAAAGGGAAAGAAGTATAAAAGCAACCCAAATGCATTAGGAAAATTGATTCAGTAGAAGTCCTAGAATATCTGTCTCAAGCCAGACATGGAATATCTTCACTCACGTCTTTATAGGCCAATTGAATAAGACGATGCTCTATCATAAGCCTGTCTCTGAATACAAGTTTTGATCAAAACATTACTGCCGAAGCTGTTTGTCCTTTCTTTTGGGAAATTAATCTGTTTTCTGAATAGAAGAAAAATATCTTAAATGTTTTGGTTAAAACTGCACATATTTTAGTTTGGGTATACTACTGCAACAGGACATGGGAGATGCAATCTAGATACTTCACAGCCCCATCTTTATTAGCAGTACAGAATCCCAAGCTTGACTTCATCTATTCAGAGGTGGTAACATCCAAGACACTCATATCTGAGAAGGACTCCTCTACCTCCTTTAGTAATATCTAGAATGAAAACTTAGCCCAACCTAAGTCACCATAGTCTGGATCAGAAACTACTTGTTGTGGGCACTGCCTGAGAGACAAGATGCCTCTGTAACGCACTAATTTTCCTGGCATGCATGCCTTCAACACAAACACAAGTTAGTAAAGAATATGCTGTGCAGCCCTAGCATGAAAATAAAGAGCTCTTGTTATTACCTCTATCACTGTGTTAGCTGGGAAAAGGCAACATCTGCTTCTAAGCTCTCATCAAGTGCATTTGCACTTCTGCTCTGTATTTTTGTGCGTAGAGAAATGATAGGTGGCCTGTAATTGCAACCTGCTCAGAGCATGCAAGTCAAACAGTAAGGTCAAACCCCTCATTTTTCTTCTGCTGCGGACATCCTCAGGGTAAACAGCAGAGAGGATTCCCATTGGTTTGTCAGCTCTCTTGCTGCCTGCCAGCCCAACAACTGCTGCAGCAGTGCAGAGACAGAGACTGGTGAATACTTTACAGGAAACAAGCAGCAAACTAAACTATTCTACAGCTCATTCACTACTCACTGCTGCTCATCCACTACTCACTGCTTACTAGAAGGATACTGTTATGGCAGTGATTTTAAAACCCCTGATATTTGGTGTGTGTCATATTTATTCTTTTATGTAAACACAGGTCTCCTCTCCTGGTGATGCCAGCAGACAAGAGGTGAGTACAAGACATATAAAATGCAAATAGTCGTGGTCTAAAGTAGTGTCCTACTAACCCTTACTCAGCCTAGCCTTTTTGGTCATCCACAATGGCAGAGTATTAAGTAAAAATGTGTACTTGAGTAAAAAACAAACCTAAAAAAAACCTTAAGTTGTTTTTTTCAAACTCAAGCAGGGGAAACAGTTACTGTTGGCACAGTATGCCCATAATAATGAAAAAGAGAATTATGCACAATATATGCACAGGCTGAAGATTGCTTAGAAGGCAAGGAGTCTTGGTCTAAATTAAGCTCCTGACATTAGAGCAATTTTTCCTGTTATCGCCTTTTCTCAGCTTAGGCCTAGGTTCATTTTAGGAGGCAGGGTTGAACAACTGATGTTTCTTTCTGATGTTCTGGTCTTGGTTTGATGCAACCCTCAAAGTACTGTTTTGGGGAGCCACAGTAAAAGGAGTTTGGGGAAGTTTCATGCTTCCACTAAGCCTTCTGTTCCCATTTCCCACTCACCATTTTGGTTTTTAAGACATTACTGTTTCCTCTCCTTGTCTCACCTGCCATTAGAAACCTATAGCAGGACGCTCTGTGGAGTGGGAAGGGACTTCTGTAACTACAGCTGTGACAGAAGATATTACCTCCTTAATGGAAACCTGTTGTCAATACTGAGCAGTAGGCTGTACTGAGTGGCAGAAGAAGGTGCCACATGAAAGAAGATACTGCTTCATTTACAGAAAAATGGCCATTTTTCTCTGACCACTTTTGGTATAGTATTGTTCTTTCATATGTCTGTTTTGTAATGATCATATGCAAGATATTGCTTATTAACTGTCTTTTCTGCACAGTTTGTAATATTTAATATAATAAGCTTTTGCCTGGTGACATTGATCCATGGTTGACTACGCAGTTTACTGCTACACACTTAATTACAATCAAATATAGGGAAAGAAAAAGCGCTAAAAAAAAGAAAAAAAACAAGCTTCAAATGTGACAGGCAGACAAAATGATGGAGACAGGCTCACATATTAAATAGCAAAGTGTCACGCTCTTTCAGATATATACTTTTCTGGGTTTTTTTCTTTTTTTTTTTTTTGTTACAGAAAAATACAGACTGAAATTTGAGGTAAGAGTCCTGTGAGGCACAGCCACTTATTATTTTCTGGTTAGGATTTCATAATATTTCATAACTATGGACATGTCCTTGAAGCATTTAAAAGTGACCTCCTCAGAATTTAGGATGAAAGATTGAGTCTATCATTTCTCTTTCTGTAGAGAGTTAGGTGTGCTGACAGTTGGAATAGGAGAGAGAGCAGAAGAGCAGTGTCTGTGGGGAAGGCCATGCTGTGGTCAGGATGTAACACGAAAGCACCTTTTAGCAGGTAGGTCAGAGGTTTCTGTCAGAGGAAGTGAAAACACTTTTTTAAGCTCCCTGGACTGTCAACCTTCCATTGGGTTGAATCTGAATATGAGAATTAATTCTTTGTATATTTTTTTCCCTTCAGGGGAGATTTTCAGAGATATTGCAGGCTCAGGTAGATCATTGGTTCACCATCACGTTTTCTCAAAGTGTTTGTGGTTGACTTCTGCATTGGTTGAAGGAAGGACCTCCGGACATAAAAGCCAGAGCTTCCAGTTAAAAGTTGGATGCTGGCAATATATTTTCTGACACCATGTTGAAACCCAGTTTGTACTSTGTATTATTATTAAAAAGACATTGCGTGATTTCAGAGGGAAAGCCTCATTGCACTAACATATAGCTGCTCAGCAATATATACTTGTACTTGACACTTGGAGTTTTTTTGTACCTACTTGATATCGCCATATGGGTTTTTAAGTACAAAGGCTAGAGAGATGTTTTGAAATTTCACAAGAAAATATTTCTGTGATCAAATTCCATACGTTATATTTCAACCCTACATTTAAAATAGATTTTAAAAATACTTATAATTATAAACCTTCAAAAATCAGAGTTCATATTAAAATGCTGACAGCTAACATACATAGAGAAATGACATTTTAAGTGAAATAATGATAATGCTGCATTAAGCACATGCAGAATAAGTGTGGGAGGAGAAAGATCTGTTAATGCCTGGCCCTCTAGAAAACACCTGACACTAAAAAAATTATCCTTGTTTAGTATTCCATAAGAAGTAGAAAGTCCAAAGTCAGTCTAAATTAGCACTGGAACTGTCTACTCAGCTCCAACTTTTATATATGACAGCATCCTCATAATTAATGTGTTTATATTTTCTCACCTGCCTTTCRTTTTCTTTCCAAACTCCCATATGAGCCCTTAGATTTTAATTAAGAAAAGAGGTCAAAGTTAGAATGCAAAGTTGAGTTACAGACAAAACTTCAAAATATAGACTTCAATATTAAATTGAATAGTAAGGCTGGCAGCATTGGAATTCTAGAAATGATATTATTTTATTTTTTTCTGTTTGGTTCTTATTAAATATTTTTTCCAAATGGCTTTGACATGTTAGAAATCAGAAAAAAAATTTGGTTAGGAATCTCAAATTTGGGACAAATGTCAAYGAAAGATGAAGTACTAGCAATTGCAAAAACTTCATATCATATTTATGTCTCTTTCAGTTAGTAAGTACCAATAGTAAAATTCTTGCGTGTGTGTGTGCTTGTGTATGTCACAATGAAGGTATGCATTGACTTTGATGGGCTTGGATCAAGCCTTACATAGGATTACAGTAAATTGCAAATTTAATGAAGTCACAGAATCTAAAATTAGAAGATTACTCAAGGAAATGTATTGTAAGAAAATTTTGGCTACAATTTTCAATATCAGTGGAAAATTAACATATAAATTAATAACAAAGCTACTGCCAGAAGCACTTATGAGGGCAGCGTGTTGGATTAGGCAGTAACACATAATTAGACATAGCTATTACCAAGGTTATCTACATTCAGCAGCACCTGAGAGGAATGGGAACTTGTTTGCCCTCCTCATCTAGTATTCTTTAAAACCAAAGATAACTTCTACATGTAAGGCACGTTAGAGCTGCAGGCCTTKCTAAAAACTGATATGTATGCTGAAGGGAGAAACTATGGCTTTACAGTTAAAAACACTCATTCAGAACCCAAACCTGAAACTTAAAATTGGAGATGCTTGTAAACCACTGAGCAAAATGAAGATGTAAAGTCAGATTCTGCATATTCCAAACATCAGGGGAATTGACATTCTGAGTTTTGGGTAAGGTACCTCTGCAAATTACTATGAAAATATATTTTTCTTCCCTGAGTCTTTAATGCTGTCTTGAGATGAGAAAAGTAGCACACACTACCACTGTCAGCATTATAAATATACATTGGAAGACATCCAGCCTCTTCTTACTATAGCTACTGTGATGCACCCCACTATTCAAGAGACCTGAGATTTAATTGTCTCCATATATATGTCCATGGAGACTGGTCATATATAACACCAGAGAGGTCAGAGGTCTGAAGTAAAGAAGGGATGTAGTTGGAGATAAGGAAGAAATAATTCTGCTCATTAGAGCCACTAGTTACTTCTGTTTCTCTCCTCCAATGATTAATTGCTTGTAAAAAGTGAAACTGCTCTCACAGAAAAGATGAAGTAGAAGACTCGCCTAGTAGCTCAGGCAATCACCAAAGGTTTTGTACTCCTGGTAAAGTGAGATTTCAGTTCTCAGCTTGCTTTTTTGAAGTGGAGACTTAAGCCTTAATTTTCCCAGTAAAAGTTAACCAGGTAGGCCAGGATTTTCTGAACAAGAATAAAACAAAACCTCATTATATGATCAAGCTAYCCAGCCTTCTGATCAGCAACTACTTTGAGATGACAATAGGATATAACCTCTTGAGCTATTGCAGTTTACCATTGCTATGTAGTTCACAACTTGATTCATTGGCAATATGCATGTGGATAAAGCTTTGAAGTGAAGAGCATATATTGAAAATGAAAAATCGTTTACATTGAATCAAATATAAATGCTAATGYAGTAGTCAAAATTGCAAAACAGACTCAGTCCTGTCTTCCATTTAGTGCTTGCAATTAACTGTAATGATGGCTTACTGCAGAAGAAACACATCCAATGTAAAATTTGATTACGTTTTTTGTTTTGCTTTCCCCTAGCAGATTACTGTAGATTTACAGTGATGTGGTAGAAATAAAAATAAATAAATAAATAAATAAATAAAAGGTATTGGTTTACTTGAGACTGCTCACTTCAGGACTTGGAGATCACTTCATTTTCCCTCCTTTTTATAGTTGCATTTTTAAAGACAAGATTGTAGGCTCTTCATGTAACATTGACGTATTACTTGGACTACAGTTGTCGATGTAGTCTTACAATTTAATTTAATATCTTTTCCTTACACAACAGGTGTAGATTGAATAAGTTTTGGGATGTTTTTTTTAGTCTTCTTCCTCTCCACCTTCTTCATTCTGCAAATAGACACTTTAGTTTAAGTATAAATAGTAAAGTTTATTCAAGAATAATTAATATGATTTGTCTTGCATGATTTGGGATGTGAATGTCACGTTTATCAGGTTTATATGGTATGAGGAACATCACAAATCCTCTTCAGCAGTAGATTTTCTGTAAGTGTTAACAATGGCTATTCCTAAAATTAAGACACGTAGCGCTTAAGTATTTCTGGATATTTGAAGGCTTCAGCTAGGTTTTTAAAAGTCAGATGTCTGCCTGAAGCTTTATATATGCTGATAAGAACCATTGTTGTCTGGAAATTAGGCAAGAATTCTCACAGGTTTATGAGATACTGGAGTCACTGAAGTGCTCAAAATTTTCTACTTGAGGGAAAGGGAGAAGAAGGGTTCCGTTGCAATGAAAGTATCAGGAATTCCTCAGTAAGGCAAGTGCATGAAGATTTGTGGTTTGTCCTGACTCTCCACGTGTGAAAAGAAGCAATGTTTCATCTTTCCGATTACCATTACATTAAATTTACCCAATACCTGGACTACATGAAGCAGTTTTGTTGAAATAGGTACCTCCCCTTTTTCTTTCATTCACCCACTGTTGAGATGGCTTTTGACCTGTTAAGGTCTTCTGCTGGATAAATTACTAATGGGGGGAGGAGGGGGAAGGAATGACTGCTACAAGCTTTACTGATTTAATGAGCATGTTAATCTAAGTCAGCACTACTCTGAAAAGGTTCAGCTGTCCAAATGTCATAAACACATTTTATAATGGGTTATCAGTTCATAGTACTTGATTATTGATATAACATGTTCCAGTGAATACATACCCATACCCTACCTGCAGCAAGCCAGCTAGCTCTGCAGGCTCAGAAGAGGACAGCCTCACACTCAAACTATGCCCTACAAGCATTGTAGATACAAATTCCTGGAGGACTTGTTTCTGGGAACTCAAGCCTGAAGTCCAGTAAAGCTACCGAAGATTATACAGTCACAGTTTCAGTGGAGCAACTAATCACATAGCTTCCTCCTAATAACAACCATATATATAAAATAGCCTCATCTTTTGGATAGTAAAATGATACATTTTCATCTATAGCTCTAAAACCAATTTTAAAAATAGAGTAGAAAATATCTAGATACATATTTGTGAAAGTGCAGTTCTGAAATAACATATCTTCTGGAAGTTTGCTGGTAGAAATAGAAAGAGGTGCCCTGGTTATTAGGCTAGTGATCTAGCTATAGTATCTCACCTAACCTACTGGAACTTAAGCAGATGGAAGTACTGATAACCTGTTACTGAGCATTTGTGCAAACCATAGMGAAGCAGAGTTCCTGGACTTGTTTGCAATCTCTTTCCATTAACTTAATATGTGCATTAATTGCCTATTAGTAATTTTGATTATGGCTATTGATCTGACTGAGGACAATGCAGATGTGGAAGAAATGCATGAACAAACTAGACATGTCACAGACCTGGAAAAAACAAAGCAGTGAGCACTTGGGAAATTAGGCAAAGGAGAGAGGCTGGCACAGTAATCGTTGATATGCATGGGATTGTACAAAGATGGAAGAAATATCCCTCCTGCCTTGTCAGCAGGAAGGACAAAAGACAATTCCTAACAGAAGGGCATTGGAGAACTGAAGTACGTCAAGATTTGGAAATCTCCATCAGTGGCTATTTTTAAGAATAGACAAGAATTTTTGGGAATTGTTTAGGATATGTAGGGACAAACAGGTGAAATACCCATTTCACGGATTTCCATCCAGCCATGTATTCTATATAGATCTTGGCCGATGGTTAAAACTTTTCCTCCCTGAAGCTTTTCTAGTACACACAGTCAATGTGGAGCAATTGCTGAGAGCTACTCTGTGTGGTAGAAATGATTCTACAAAGAACATTTTTCACTGGCTCTCTGTTTTCTAGCCCTGGCTTCTATTTTTTGTTGGACTAGAGAACAGATGGTAAGCAATGAGTGCTTACGGAAGTAATTTCTGTCAGGAGGAACATCTTTCTTTTTCCTGTTAATTTGTATCAGACTTTTATTCATTTTTAACGTCAGAGGCCTAAACGGTATAGAGAAACGTGGGTCTAAAAATCACCTAATTTTAAAGTGTAGCTTCCTGGCCAAATGCTTTTACTCTGCTGGCATGTACCTGCCAGAAACTACCTGCAGCAGAACTGGAATCATATGATTAATGGATACAGCTCCAAGTTCCTTCTGGAGGATGGGGGTGCAGGGATCTGCTCATTTGTGATTTATTTACTCTTGGTACTGTGACAGCATAGCAAGAGCTGAGAATGTACTAAAACACCAAGACTTTTGAAACCCTATTTTGAAAAAGTAGACCTTGTCCATTCCCACACCATGCCCCAACAGAGTTAAAGGAGCAATGTATGTAGGATTAAAGATGATGGAACCATAAAAAAATCTGCTGATAAAAGAGAATAACCTCTGTGAAAAATGTTGCCATGGTTTTTCATCATTTTTGAGCAAAATTGTTTGGATGGTATTTTCCATATTGAGAAATAGGGCGATTAAATATTTAACTTAATCCTTTCAAATGACAATTCACTTTTCATTTTCCATTAAAAATCACTGGATTCTGTTTTCCTGCATGTCATTGTAGAATGTTTTAATATTCACAGCTATCAGGGTTCTTGAGCCTTAAGTTTTTCTGTCCTGTAGGGAATAAGTTTTTTCTCAAGACACATTCTATTGAATAACACTTTTTTCTTATAAGAAAGAAAAAAGTAGTGAAAAGCTTACATTAAGTGAATAGCTTATGTCTCCAGTACATATAAATCTGTGAGGTTGTTAGATGTATTTCCACACTTCTTTTTTAAAGGTCTTTTCCCCCAAATACTTGCTGTTTCCACAGTCAGTGACAGAATTATTCTGTATATATTTGTGTGTCTTCAATTGTACATCTCTATAAGGAAAATGACCCGCAGTTCCCTGTAGGTATCACTAATACATATCCCTGTATCCAGAAAGAGAGGCCCATGCACCCTCAGAGACTTGGTTGACAACATCACAGTTTAAAAGCCAACTGTTCCTCTCCTTTCCTTCCCTTTCTCCCCCCCCCACCCTATAGAGAAGTGATGTTGATTGGGAATGGGTAGTTCCTATTAGAACAAAGATTTTTCCTGACACACTAGTGTCATTTGTTTATAAAATTTATTTTGCTGTTGTATGTTCACCATTGGAATTGCTCAAAAAAAGACTTAAAAGTTTTGGGAAGATGTACAGTAGGTGGGATGGGAAACAAGCTAATAAATTCTGCCACGTTTCTTAGCTTGAGCTTGAGCTCTGGAGTGAAGACTGATATAGCTCTGAAGTGCTGAGCAGTATGGCAGTGAGAAGGAGCTATTAGCAATGAAGCAATGTGAAGAAGCAGTGTCAGGCGTCAGGAGGAAAAGGAGAAAGGGAAGGAAATGGTGTGAATTTTTTTTTGCTTAGGCTGGGAATCTTTGCACTAATGTTTTCTCTGCCCTTTTTCCAAGACAAGATTAGGTACAGGTAAGTATTCCTAGAAAGCTGGGGKTTTTTTTTGTTTGCTGTTGTTTTGGTAATATGCATGTACCTATACATAAATGGATACAGACAAACTTACAATGCAATGCAAGAAAATGTCATTCCTAATAGCCAGAAAATGCATGAGAGGAGGCACATAGTGTATGTTCATTTCTAACTATAAGTCCTGTGAGCTAGAAGATACATTTCTAATGTTTTAAGATGAAAACATATCATCCAAACATATTATAAAATGCTATTGACATTTAAGTTTGGATGTCTTAACAGGTAGACAGCACGAATCATATCTGTCAGATTTTTCAGTGTAGCTGTGTCAATTCTTGCCATAGTTTTCTGCTACTGATTTACAAATTCACCCTTCAGGGGACTTAAGATCCATCTCAGCATTTTGTCTTTTTTGCATTTTTATCATAAATACCATCATGCTCAGGGATCAAACACAATCTCTCCTGCAATGGATAAAAGTTAACAAATTTATCACAAATAATGTGCTRAAAATGAACCTGAAGTACAGGGAAAAAAAGGCGATTCAACCTACAGTTTACACTTACAATACAGGTGCTGTATTGCAGACTGGTAATTAACCATTAGAATGGACTTTGATGGAGAAAGGAGATTTCCTTGGACCATGGGTTATTGCTGACATAAGGGGTACAGATTCTTAACTAGTGTATATTACCTTCATTAAATTCCAGGAAGCWATCATGATTTTCTTCAGCTGAGTATCTAATCTCTCCTATTACCATGGAGACATTTAAAGCAAGACCCTCATGGAATAAAAGCTTGGACATCTAGCAAAGAAGCATTGCTGTTGTCTGAGCCAGTGAGAGCTGCATTATGCTTCTCTATGGATGTGTATTTTCTGCTTATATTTGCTGAATAGAGCTAAACCCTTATTAACTACCTGACTCAAGGGTCCTTTGAAAAATTCAGGCAATTACAGTTTATTGTAAGCAAAATATGTTTCTATTTGAGTTTTGATATGGGAGAGGAACATGTCCAAATTTTGAGCAATCTGACTTTTGGGTAATCAAAGCTAAAATAATTGAGATTAACATTTATCTCCTGGTTGTGTTTGGTCTGTTTGCTTGTTTGTTTGTTTGTTTTTAAAAAGCGTTGCACTGCATTATTTCTCTGATCTTTTGGATTGTTGATTAAGAAGACAGCAGTCATGATTTGCCAGTTCTCTATTCCCTTTTGACAGGACAACAGAGTATTGAATCTCCTCACTACATTTTCTTCATTGACAATCAGCTTTAAACAGTCAAAAAAATCACAGACCAATCTGGTATGATTTGGAGGTAAAAGGAAGTGAAGGATAGAACTTGATTTAATTTTTCTGCTGGCATTTTTTATTTCAATGATGTAGCATCTCTCCATGTTGTTTCATATTATACTCTGGTAGTAGTTTTTCCAAGACAACTGTTCTCCTCAACAGTTATTGCTAAGAGTAAAACCAAAACATTAAAACTTAACAAAATATTTGTATAACTGCAAATTTTTAATGTAATTTTCTGCTAAATTTAAATGTTGCAATGTCTTTTAATTTGCTTAATTTGACCAAATTTCACCTAAAAACCTGAGTGTTTTCACTGAATTGGAGTTTCAATTGTCTCTCCTTCTACTAGGAMGTTACAATAAAAGAGAATACATTTTCTTGAAAGCTAGTCACATTTGTTTAGGATTATGAATGGGTGAAGCTTCCCTGCAGGTAAAAAGAAATCATTTTCACTAGTTCTGAGAAATGCAAAATATATTGCTGTTTCAATTCTAAGTATATGTATATCTATATGTACCTTTACGTACATGCAGAGAATGATTTTACCTAGATGCAAGCATTGTAGTTCTCACTTTTGAGTCTGTACCTTCCAAACTCATGAGGAACCAATCTCATCTATATGGATCTTGCCCTCACCCTTCCTGCCTTCCCCAGCAGCTGTGCCAGTGGGGGCACATGGTAACTATTTTCAGAGCAGGTATGAGGAAATGCAGATTGGCCAGCAGCCAAATGCTTGTCAGAGATGCCTAAATCGCAGGCAACTATGACTTTCTGGGTTACACCATCTGCTCTCCAATGTCGCCTTCTGCTGTAAACTCCCAGAGAAAGCACCCAAAAGCCCTTCTGACCTTGCTGAGGGCAGCATCCTCCTGGTTCCTGTATGCAGGAAAAGGTTTTTATTRCATTGTCCACAGTCACTACCAGGTCCTGCCTCCAGAATTACCTCCTTTCTTCTCACCTTGAGCCTCCCACAGGAAATATTTTAAAATAATTGTTTTCATAAAATGTACGGAGGTTGATCTTCACTCGGTCTTCTGAAGTGATGCTTTGCAGAGTAATCCCAGATGACAATTAGTAGAATTAAATACTGTGAAACACACCGAAATGTAGAAGACAGATGTCAAGAAGGATTGGAGTAGTCACCTCTGCTCTTCCACCTTAAAAGGTATTTTGTTGTTATTGTTTAATTACTTAAATGTTCCTTAGTTTTTCTCACAGGATGTAAAGCCTTTTGACACAATTTTGAGAGGTTTTAAAGGTCCAAAGCATGGTTCTGTGTCTGGATGCCATTAGCGGTTACTGAAGAGTAGTAGTCACAAGCCTTTGATTAGAATAGTGACATTTGTGGACAGCAGAGAACTGGGATGAGAAGAAGGGAGGGTCTGAAATAGTGAAAGACTTGTCAGCCCTAACACATTTAAAGATGACTCCCTCCCCACCTCTGATCAGTGGAAACCATACTTACTCCTGAAAACAAAATGTAGGAATTAATGAAAAAAAATGCTTTGCAAAATTCATATTTTTCTTTCTTAAACTTAACATTTCACTTACTGCACATTTACTGGAGCCAGCACATGTAAAACCTTCCCTTTTATTTCAATTAATAAACCTGTCATAAAGACATAAAAGATTGCTGGTCAGGAAAAGGCCACATGCCTCAGTAAGATTGTGTCCTTTAGATTTATTTTAACCTCACCTCTCTGCTTTGTAACTATATCATTTAACCCCTTTGTCTATAAAAATGTCTTCACTGGCTCTTAAACACATTTATTCTGTTTGCCATCTTATTTCATATGTTGCCAAGTAACAAAGACCACTGAAGCTATGTAGGTCACCTCAAAGTCTTCCCTTTTCCAAAGAGAATAAATTTAACCTCTTCNCCCCCCCCCATAAGAACAAATACTGTGAAAACCTAAACCCTTCTTTGGCTGCTTTCTTTTACATATTCTTCAGAACAGTGATATCTTTGGGATGGAAATAAAATCAGATTTCCTAAAAGACAATAACTAGCTCTTCCTTTGCATGGAATATCTGTCTGTCTGCCAGTTTTTCCTTTTCTTTTTTTCTATCTATCATATGTTTATTTCATAGCCTGTTTTGATTTGTGATCTTTTTCAGAAGCCTTTTCTTTTTCAGCTTTGATGGCTTTGGGGATTTTTTTCCCAATAAACTTTAAATCATGGTCAGTGAAGTGAATATATATGGTCTCTGTTTGGGGTCATTGTTAATTTCAGAGCAAAAAAGTAGAATTCTGTTTTTTAAATGTAATTATTGACATTGAGAAAAAAGGTATACTTAAGATTACCAACCTATTATTCTTGCTTTGGCATTAGCCTGAGGAAAGAGCTTTTGGTAATTCTGTAAAGTTTGGTTAAAGCAGGGGGAAGTTGTGACAGTAAACACTTGTTATGATTTGTCCTTGGCAAAGGTTCCTGGGATCATTRGTGTCAGTGCCTTCAGAGATTTTGGCTGTTTGTGGGACCCCTTTTACTCTGAGGAAAGAAGCCAGCTAGGGATTGCACAAATAGTAAGCAGCAAGTTGAATTCATTGTTCTGAAGGTGGTTATTGTCCCATAGGAAGGGGTTCTAGGATGCAAAAGGGGGAAGTGGTAGTCAGGAGGAAGATGTAAGAATTATTCTGGTGGCGTTAGTCCAACCATGACTGTCCACTCGTCTGGGGGTGCTGATTAGCAGGCACTGGGTGGCAGGTGCAGAAACTCCAGCATGGCTACAGCACTCCTGTCCTGCTCCATGTACTCAGCTTGACTGCTCCATGTGTGCTGGAGCCCATGCCACAGTAATGAAGAGGTGTTGTATCCTGTGCCCCTCCACTGGTGTCAAGAGACCTCAAGGGGCCATCCTACTCACATAGCGGGGTGGCATTGCTGGGAGGCCAACTTGCGTCACCCACATTTTGTCATGTCCTGCTCATCCTGTTCAACCATCCTGGACTCTAGTCTGGATGGCACTATCATTCTATCTTTGAGGAAAAAAAAAGAAGAAAAAAAAATTTCTTCGCTTGGTACTACTGATCTCAGTCTCCAAAAGCCTTTAGCAACACAAGACAGCTTATTTCACTGAAACGGACATCCCAAATTGCCTGCCCTCCTTAACTACTTAATGTTCTTTGGCATTTTTCCAGTCATTCTAATGAGAGAAGGCAGTTGTTGTATATGGAACTTYTAAGCTCAGGTTTTGAAAGGTGGTTTTGCTGATATTAATTAAACTCAGAGTTATTTAAAGCCAGAAATCAAGTGGAAATACAGTGGCTGTAAGAAAAGATCCTCTTTACTACATCTATCTATTTGTTTTCATATTTCTAGGAGTTTTTCATGCACCAGTACAATTAAAGCTATCATTAATCATTTAAATTATAAATGCGGCTTAGTGAGTAAATAAATGCTAAGCCTTAAACTAGTTTCTTTGACATGATTACAAAGAGCRTGTCAGACATGGTGCTTATCAAATGAAAGTGTGTTTTTACACTCTTTTGGTGAGGTTACGGTTTTTAGATTACTTTGAGAAATTCACAGTTATGGTAAGAAAAAAGGAAAATGTCTCTAGTTTTTTCTAGCTTTTATAAGTAAGTAAACAGGAAAATCCTATTTTGGTGTTGTGTGCTAATGGGAAAGACATAAAGAAAGAGTATAAAAGATCTAATATAAGGTCCAATAAATTGAAAGAAAAGTGATTTTTTTACTTACTAAATTTCATATATCTGATTTTCTTTTTGCTACTTCCCTTTCCTGTCCCCCAAACTGATCAGAAAACACCGATCAGAAAAGACAGAATGTTGTCAATTAAATCAGGGAAACAGTAAATTGCATCTCCTTCRTGTCCTGTATTTTGCCCTGTTCCTTCTATTGTTCCTAGTCTCTGCTGGCCAGACTAAGTGAGGTGGTGACTAGCATGAAAAACAAAATTGCTGGAGGACTCAGGGGCTTACAGAGTACCTGAAATTACATTTAACTCATTTTTTTTTAACTGACGAGGTTTCAGCTTGACAGTGTCTCTTTAAATATATTTAGTTGTCTGGATATTTGAAGACTAAGCTCTCAGTTGCTCAAGGCTTTGTGATGTGACACTATAACATGTCTCTTTGGTATGCTAATTGTTTCCTTCCAGCTGTTACAAGAACAGCTGTTGTACATTGTACACACAAAGCAGCAGCAAAGGTGCAGCCCTTCTCATTACCTTCTGCTGATGTTTCTACTACCTCCAGGCCTAAGGTCCATTTCTGAGGCCCCAGTGGGACCTGCTAAAAACAGATACAAGAAGGAGAGAAATTCAGGTAAGCATAAAAGTTATCCTTCACCAGCTTTTCTGCGACACATGCCCAACAGTTTGACAGCATGATACAACTTGCCTTTGGTACAAAAAAGAAATAAATTAATTATTTTAGATTTATATTGTGCCAACAAGCCTTCTCTGGCTATGCATACAGGCTTTTATAAAGGTGTAATAGCTACACGCTGCCCTTAAAGGTAGTATTCATGACAGCAATCGAAGGCTGACTGACCCGTACACGGCCATGTCAGAGTCCTGTATTTCACCTGTAAGATCACACTGCACACCAGCTAAGACAATGCTATGGATGGCCAGGATCCCACCTTTCCCTGCTGTGAGCCAAAGCAGTCCCTTCTCACATTCATGCCACAACACAGTAACCCTATGACCTCCCCCAGCAGCCTGTGTCAGTATCATGGCCTAACCCTTCAGCATCCTCAGATTTTGCTGCCTTGTTCACTTAGCTCACATTTTTTGATACAAGGTAAGTGAAAAGAAGGCTCATGAAGCTGGGCCAGGGATTTGACAGATTCCCCAGTGTGGAAWCCACAGTCGGTGGGACCACTCTTGTGATTTCCTCATATCCACAAGGCATCCATGAGTTCACCACTAGGACCATGGCACCATGACTGACACAACCCAGCTAGTTCTCCTGGTCATTATTACACTGACAGCATGACACAGTCATTACTGTTTGATATGGATAAAAACAGCCTCTCCCTAAAGTAAGACAGCTTCACGTCCATTAAGCGCAAAAATCCACAATTCTTAATCATAGGATCATATGGGTCTTTAGAAGACAGATAAAAGAGCTGTGGGCAGTTAACTTGAGAAAAAAAGAATGAACATGAATAACAATTTATGGCCATGCCATAAATTTAGAGACAATTTGTGTCTCTAAAGTATATCAGTAGCATGTATCTAACAGAATATCCATACTGGTAGAGAAAAAACACTGGGGGCATTAGAGGGCCATATTTGGCTGTTCTCAATTAGTGACCCAATCTTTTGACAAGGGCAGTTATACTATTGCTGTTATTGTGGATCAATCATTGTCTAGAGGCAACTATTGACATGTCTGAAAGCATCTCAGTCACATTGTGATGAGGTCCATCCCAACCTTCTGGTAGAGCAGCTGACTTAGTTGTCCTGAAGAGAGAGAATATATAATTGTTCTTGGAGTAGTTGTCTGGGAAGGCACCACACTGCTTTTAGTGCTAGTCAGCAGTGGTATAAGAGACAGCCATGTGGCATGGCTTAAATGTCTATACAGGCACACCAACCTTTGAAGCATACCAAAACCTAGGTACAGTATTTGTAAGCTAGGCTCCCCGTTGAATTTTCAAACAGCTTGTAAATGTTCTTGGAAAATACTGGTCTTAGGTTTCTCTCTTCTTTGTAGATAGGGAGAGTAATARGTTTTAGAAAATTTATCTCATAACCTCAAGGGTACACCATAGGCACTGCATGGACATGAATTCAGCAAGTAGCCAAACACAAGAAGAATGGACCACTCAAGGATGGTGGCTGGTTTGTTTATATCCTCTTAGAATCATAGAGTCATTAAGGTTGGAAAAGACCTCTAAGATCATCAGGTCCAACTGTCGACCCAACACACCATGCCCACTAAACCATGTCCCGAAGTGCCACATCTACATGTTTTTTGAATGCCTCCAGTGATGGTGATTCCACCACTTCCCTGGGCTTCCTGTTCCAGTGTTTGACAACCCTTTCCGTGAAGAAATTTTTCCTCATATCCAGTCTAAACCTACCCTGGCACAACTTGAGGCCACTTCCTTTTCTCCTATCACTTGTTAGTTGGGAGAAGAGACCAACACCCACCTCGCTACAACCTCCTGTCAGGTAGTTGTAGAGAGCGATAAGGTCTCCCCTCAGCCTCTTTTTCTCCAGGCTAAACAACCCCAGTTCCCTCAGCCACTCCTCATAAGACCTGTTCTCCAGACCCTTCACCAGCCTCGTCGCCCTTCTCTGGACACGCTCCAGCACCTCAATGTCCTTCTTGTA